>JAZHYW010026249.1:0-92165 GCA_037355805.1 Ixodes ricinus | reverse complement strand
ATAGCATTGTTCAAGCGAGTAAAAATATTAGAAGAAACTAACGCTACGTAATATTAATATTATTTCGATAGGAGTAATATTAGATGCGCACTCGTTTTCTGTTGGCAACAAAGTAGTGCATTGTAGAAAAACAAGCGGCTAATTTAGTTTCCCAGCCTTGCCCCTTCGCGACGGCCAGCGACGGGCCAGGAGGCACCTGCAGGACTCAACCAAGAATCTGAAGGTGGCAGGAGAGACGCGGAAGGCTTGCTTGAAATGGAACCCTACCCAAACGGGGCATGTCTTCGAACCACCACTCGTCCCTTTGAAAGTCCACCGTTCTCGAATGATCACGGGTGGGCTGTCGGTCATGAGAGCGGCTATGGTGAAGGCATTGGCCTGCAGCTGCTGATCGCACTCGAAAATCTTGCCTGTGTCGGCATCAAGCTCCAGCTGCCTCTCATCTGAAAGGCGTTGGGCTCTCACTGAGAAAAGTGCCCCCACCACGCGCTTCCACTGTCTAACATCGCGGATATCGCTCTCCAGGGGCCTTATGTTGCGCTTTTGAATTCCCAGGAGACAAGGAGAAGGAAGTGACGTCAACAACGCTCTTTGGATGGTTGATTGGTGGAATCGCTGATGACGGCATCTGCTGGGGACACGTTTATTCACACTCTGCGTCACTTCCTTCTCCCTAGTCTCCTGGGGAGTCCAAAAAGGCAACATAGCACCCCAGCTCGTTCTCCACACATTCCATGATGTCTTCGTTGTGGCGAGTGGCGAGTGGCCGAGTAGGCTGGCGCACATCGCTCGGAGCACGCCGAACGAGAGCTCAAGCTCCTGCAGTACCCAGGGATCCTGGGTTCAATCCCCACCCCTGCCCGTTTCGATCTCGATGAGCATCGTACCGGTAAAGTATACGGTCCTTGTATCACTTGCGAGGTGCACTGCTAAAGACCCTCGGCCAGCGGTTGTACTGCACTGGCTATATTTGTCATCTACCACTCGGTGATCAACTTCACCCGTTGAAGCAGACTGAGTTCTAGGCTCGTGAAAACATACAAACACCTCCAATTTTCTTCTTCTTTTGGCGAATGAAAGTGGTGATGAAAGTGATGTTTAGATTTTGGATCATCGGCTCCGGCTTGTAATGGCTGATATAGTCAGCGACATTGGATTTAAATTTGGATTAAAGCTCGTGACTTAGCGCAACGATGTGCGGGTAACGCGTTTTTAATAAGACAAATTCGAAGTGATTTGTGAAAATATGCGTAAGTGGCTTTGGTCGGCAAGAAGGCTGGGGTCTTGACAGAAACTGCAATGGGGTGATGTGGGTGGCTGGTCCAATGCGCCCTGCGTGCCGGTGTGCATGTGGTGTTTGTGATTATCCTCCGGAGCAGCACCGCTGTTCCTCCCAAATCCGCTCGGGAGCGGATTTACGCAGGGGGTCAGGGCTGCCCTCAGGGTCTGTCTTGAGGCTTTTTTTAACGAGTTGTTTTGCCTCTTCAGGGTCGTAGTCGGGGTCTTCGCCATCTTCGCCAAGCTCAGGCTGCAGCGAGTACCCGTGTTCTTGTAGGTGACTTGGCACGCTACTTGGCTCGCGGGGGAATCCAGATGCGCGCGGGCCATGCAGTGAGCTTGTTCGTTGCCCTGAATGTCTGCGTGGGCAGGTATCCAGGACACTTTGATGGTTGTACCGGCTGCAAGTAGGTCGGATGCCATTCGTCGGATTGCCTTAACTCGCTTGCTCGGGGAGTGGCGGGAGCGACATTCTATTAATGCAGCCGCAGAGTCAGTGAAAAGCCACTTACTTTGGGACTGCCCGGAGCTGCAAGAAATTCGTCGGAAACACATACCACCAGACGTCTCCAGCATGGAGGAATGGGTACATCTCCTCAGGCCCTCCCGACAAATGTCGGGCGGTTATGACCACGCTCGTGGATTTCATCCACGATGCGGGGCTAACCGCCTATCTATAACCCCCTCAACCCTTTCCTCGGCCATAGATCCAGGCTTGTAAGCCACCGATCACAGCCCCACTCTCCCCTCCCCAAAGGCCGATAAACGCTTTCTGAACTGAACTGAACTGAATATGCGTATGCACTTTGATATTTTGCGTGCCAATTACCTTACCCATCGTCATCGCAATAATTTCTGAGTGACACTAAGTTGTCCCGTGTAGCACCAACACACTTGGAGTGTGTTTCGAAGGGTTGAAGTGCACTCGCTTGAAATGCACTAAACTAGCCCGTCTCACAGGAGTATGAGAGGGAAAACAACTCAATTCGTAAATTTGCTTAAGTTTTTGTTTTTTTTCTTGTTGTTTGCACAGCGAAACCCAGCGATTTCGCGGCATCACTTTCATCCTCTGGCAGCGCTCTGCCTGTATCCTCGAACATGGGTAACCATGTTTGAGGCTGCTGACGGAGGTTCGCGCAAAGTACGACAGATGGAGCGAGAACCTGTATATTGCCCATCTGTATCGTACCGGCGTGAGATCGTGTATCACTATACTGCGTGATGCACGTTAAAGACCCTGAGCTAACAGTTGTACTGCACTAGCTACATTTGTAATCTAA
The DNA here is from genome assembly GCA_037355805.1 of Ixodes ricinus. NCBI lineage: Eukaryota > Metazoa > Arthropoda > Arachnida > Ixodida > Ixodidae > Ixodes > Ixodes ricinus. The sequence continues at coordinate 89,607 of JAZHYW010026249.1, read as the reverse complement.
CGCGGGTAACAATGTCACCGTACGAAACTCCCGCTGTCTAAAAAACTAACGACTAATTTTGAATGTGCCTTGACATGGATTTTTAATCTGTTCGTGTTTTTTGTTTTCTTTTGGTCTACTCTTAGACTTTTGATTACGCGACTTTTACGGTTGAAGCAGTGTAGTTGTCAAACTTCTTGAAAAAATTCATTACAATTGTTTTTTGCGCTTAAATGAATTTATGTTTGAGCGTAACAAAAGCTATAGAAGCGAGCTCCATGCCTTGAACGATTCTATACCAAGCACGTGCACTTCTTCACTGGAAGAGTAGCTCAGGGCAGCATGCTCACGTTTCTAGGCTCCGCTTCACTCGCACGATTAAACCGAATACTTCACTGGTAAAGTATTTGGTGAAACAAAGCTTACCTTCAGCATATGTGCAATGCACATTTTCACGTGACAGCACACTTGTTTATCATTATTGTTTTCGTTTCCCACTGCGATTTAGCTCGTTGTCTTTTGTGTGCGACATGCATTAGAGACCAAGATAACCAGGAGTGCTGTACCCTGGTGCAACCTATTTCGCGGATTGCAAAAACTTTCTCGACTTTCCACGTGTGCCACAATAAGGACAGAATATTCTAAACTTCACATGGGGCCGCTTGCATGAGTAAATAATGTTGCTTGTCAAGAACAACTGCGATTGCATGAAATCCCGTGGAAAAAAACTCGCTCTCAGCACGCGACCCTTGGCATGTAATGAATACTCATAATCGGCTCCGAGATGATTGATTGCTGTCAGCAGGTAGAGTTTTTCTATCAACCCAAAGTTTGAATATTTCCTTTTATTTTTGTTGTAAGCTATCAGGAGACAGCTTACACCAAATCCGAAGGTAATAAAGTACTATAAGCGTTCAAACCTTACGGCCTGAGCAGTATATATGCGTACAAGCTTTAGCTTTCGATGCACCCTTAACTTTCGATGCGCTCAACGCTAGTGTGAAATGTAGCGCTGTTTTAGTCTTAAAGGGACACTGAACCCCAATCTTTTTAATACCTAATTAGGACAGGCATGTCTCAAAACTAATGTTCGTCGAAAGAAAAATATTTTCGCCCAATATTTATGTTATAATGCAGAATTTTCGATGTACGGGCGAAACCGAAATTGTAGCCTGTGGGATGATGATGATAGCTTTTGTACCCCCAAGTGAGCCGCCCGAGTTAGCTGGCCAATCCCCCTTTTCGGAAAGCACACTCGGGGTACAAAAGCTATCATCATCATCCCACTCGCCCTGAGAGGTACAATTTCGGTTCGCCCGCAAATCGAAAAATTCGCATAAGAAGGATAAATAATGGGCAAAAAATTTTTTTCTTTCGATGAACTTTAGGTTTGAGACATGCCTGTCCTAATTAGGTACCAAAAAATATTTTTTTAGGTTTAGTGTCTTTTTAAAGGGCAACTCCGGTCAAAACTCAAAATGAAATAAATTACTGGTTACAATGAATACGGCCCCAGCCAAAATATTACGTCCGTGGGACGCCGCATTCTCAACTAATGCCGATGATAAAAATGCCTACCCGCCGCGAGCCGCTGCTCATTAGCAGGCGGCCAGCGGGTTGCCGATTGCTAAAGCAACATTGGGCCGTGATGTCAGTATCGTTCTCTTTTTTCCTCCGGTCCGGGCGTTGCGCGGAGTGCGCTTCTTTGAGCCGCTACCACCGCTACTTCGGCTTGTGATTGGCGTGTTTAGCCGTTGCTTTTATCTGTAGCCCGTGTAGCTTCGGTATGGCCTTTTGTTTATTTGCTTGTGAGGACTCCAAGACTCGTTTCTAAGCGAGCAACTCGGTGCGCCCAAGAGTGCCCAGCTGTTCCTCGAAAGATGCCGAGTACAACTTGTAACGCTGTGGGCTGCTCAAACAACCCGCTTCGACACCCGGAGGTGCTTTTTCACCTAAAGAAGCGCAAAAAATACAAGGACGAGGAAGTAAACAGACAAGTGCGCACTCGCAACTGGTTTTTATTTGTGAAAACAATCATATATATAGATTTCTTTAGGTGATCATGAACCAACTGGCCCAAATTGCTACCTTAGTGCTTTTTCATAAGTTTCCAAAGGACCGGAAATTGGAGGTGTGGGTGAACGCTGTTCGACGAGTGGACTTTGGACTTCGGCTTTTACGCGCCCGAGGAAAAAAGAATGAAAAACAGACGTGTACAGCCCAGCACACGTGTGTTCGGGCACCGCGGCCCGCGCCGGAGAGCCTCAAAGCTTCGTGTCTGGGACTGACCCGCAGCGCGAAAGCGAGAGGGCCCCCAGTACTGTACGTCACTGGCAGCGCGGCGTAGAGCAACGCCGCTTTATCCACGGAGCCCCGATGACAATTTAGGCCTAGCGACCAGTATGGAAGACCGCACACACGCCAACAGCCGCCGAGTACGGCACCGAACGAGTTCACTCGTTTTCCAGTCGCTAGCTTTTGGGTATACAAGCGACAAGTACGGCATAGCGCACGCACGGCAGCGGCCGCCGAGTACGGCACCGTACGAGTTCACGTTTGTTCCAGTCGCTAGCTTTTTGGGTTACGCACTAACTCTTGCTACATATGCTAGATAACTACCACGTATACAGAATTAAAACAAAATCAGCTTAACTCCTATCTTTAGACGGCTAGCGCAACAGAGGTAGGTGCCGCTCGGCCTGCGTACTCGTTGAACGAGAACGATCCTGACGTCACGTTCACATAGCGGCTGATTTCCAGTGTTGCCGGGGCCTCGAGCGGCTAGTTTCGGTTTTGTTGGCCGCGCCCCAAACAAAACTTTGAGGCGTCGATATCTTTAAAACTACGCGCAATAACGAGAAAAAAAATTACACCTTGCAATTCAGGGACGCTGACTGCACTAAAAACAGCCATAATCCCAAAATCGAAAGTATGGACCGGAGTTGCCCTTTAATCAGCAGTGCGATGTGCGTACTTACACCATATTTTGTACAACGTCACACTCCATCTTTTGCATATTTTTAAATTTTTTGCACACCACTGCTTGCGCGCCAAATCACCAAATGAAGACTGGTGTACTCTATAGAAAAGCTTATGCACAGACCCAGAGTCCTTGCCAGGCCAATCATTTTATTTATCACTGGACTGGTATTAAAATTAGTTCTTATCATTTAATGCCGCGAGTGAATTTATTTACCTTGGTATTACTTTATTAAGCTTAAGACTCCCGCACCCGTCCGACTTTGGGTTCACTAAACACAACATCTACGCTTGAGTGTCAATTTTTGTGTTTTCAATGTCATGGTTTTGGTAAAAATAAACACCAAGTTACCTAAATAACATACCAGACAAAAAAGAAAAGTATATTTTTTTTATTTTTTTAGGTATTTAATTTCTTAAGCTAGAATTTTGGAAACCCACGTCTATTGCGTCATCACGTTTTCCTGGAAATCCATAAAGAGCCAAACACATGCACGACGAAAGGGCCGGTCCGCCATATAAGTTTGATCAGATTGAAATACCTGGAATTGACCTCCGAAATCCACATTGGGCTAATTGCGCATAAGCAATCATATTTTTCAACGCGTTGGTTGTTTTGATGTGCATGTGCCTCGCCATTAGCTCAGAACGACTTGCGCGCTTTGTTCCGACCACGTTTCCTGGAGACGTGAGCTCATAGGGTAGGCAGCTGCTCCTTTGCACGGGAACTGGTGCAGCCGTGCGCGTTCCACAGAAAGCGCGCGCAGATAGAAACAAGCGAAGGACCAGGGATGTCAATTTCAGGATATAGAAGAAATATCACACTGTATCGAAGCGCCACCATACACAATTTACTGCATTGATATACAGGTCTAAGGCGATCCCATCGACGTCTGTTGCTTCAGAATCACACTAACCAAGGGTAGGGTTGCAACTTAAGATGGAATGTCATGAGACCGTCAAACGATGTACACATGTGAAGCGTTTAGCTCATGCTAGAAGCAAGTGAAAAAACACACAAAATAGAGCAGCTAAAGTTTCGATGACACAAACACGCACACACGAAAAAAAAAGCATGTACTTTTTTACGCCACCAAGAGAACAAAGTATACTTACATGGGACAACGCTGGCTCCGTTAAAGCGAGAAAGCTCAGTACGTCCAAGTTTCAGCATCTTTATCACCCAGGGAAAACGTGACCAAGCGAGCAAAGACACCGCTCCAACCAAAATCGCGCACAAAGTTGCGAATGCTTTCGCCCGTATACGATCCTCAAGTCAAAGAAAAAAATAAAAAACAGTTTTTTTTTCGGGGTTGTGTTTTTTTATATTGGCACAATATATTCCCTTGTATTCTTTAACGATCCAGGCAATAAAGCAACGCGAGGTTACACGGTGTGCCAGTATAATAACTCCAGCTCTTATCTCGCCGCGCAACACGAAAATGGCGAGGTCATGCGGGTCGGAGTCTTCAGTGCTCGAAGATTCGAACGGGACTTAAACAACATACCACACTTTTTTTTCTTCTATTTTTTTTTTTGCTTTTTTTTTCGGGGGGGGGGGGGGGGGACTTTGTTAACACAGTAGAGCGTTCGACGTGAAGACGCAGGCAGGAAAGCTAAAGGGCGTCACAACACTAGACGGAGGCACTGGTTAGAAACAGCGTAGATAGAAGTTTGCTCCATTTCAAACGGGTTGCCAACCATTTTAATGTCTGATTCAAACGAAAGCCTCGACGCCATACTGTCACAGCCAACCCGCTCCTTGACCTGACGTCGCTTTTCTGTTTTCAACCAATACCATGAGTCAGAAACACAGTGACATAGTATATGCATTATTTTACAGTTAAAAAAAAAGATACAGCTACGGAATTAAAACTGTCTACTCTTTTAATCGACTTATTACACAAAACCTCGTGGAGAGAAAGGCTCACTATATTTTAGCAAATCTAGCAAACATAAATCACGTGTTCTCGGCGAAAGTTAAAAATCTGTCGCATGTGCCATGCCATTCAACGAATCCATTTTGAACCAGTGGAGAAGTTGACTTCTCAACTGTCAGGAGATTTTCACCCTCTCCATAGGAAAACATCAATTTAGAGTCTTCCGCGAAGGCTCTTAAGAAACGGGGTATACGTCGGGCGCGTTTCCGAAGCTGAGCAACACGTGTTCGTTCCTAGCTCCAGCGTCAGGTCAACGTCGTTACGGCGCGAAGTTCGATCTAATGCACGAGCGAACAAACACGATCACGACGCGGCTCGCTCCGGCGAAGAGTACGAGAGCAGTTTTTGCACCGCCGCATATCCGGAAGGCGTTCGGGGCGTTCCGAAACAGGTCGGGCCTTATCGCGGTGCGGTGCCTCGAGTAGATTGTTGATGCGTCCGAGACAAGGAGAGTGCACGCCGGGAACGCTATTCCGGCACGCGGGTCGTATAATAATAAGAAGAAAGAAAAATGCGGGTAACTGCACATTGGGTATACTGCATTCGATGTTATATAAACCCCAAGTAGACTTCATTAAAACGCAGAAGGAAGCTTCGGGGAGGCGCCCAGCTCGACGCCGAAGCAGCCGGATTCCGATTTGCTTGCACAATATTTCAGATACTCGTTCAGGGGGAGGACGGGTGGAAAAAGTAAAAGAGGTGTTATTCGACAGGCTGCGCAAGTATGCCCACACCTCATTAGAGTTCCTTAAAATAATATATATATATAAACCAAGGTGGAAGCGCGCCGACTTACAGTGGTCGGGTTAGAATGCCCTCGGGCTGGATAGCTTGCAAAGGACGACTTTGGGGTGGAATCGACCTTTACGGGAATTACCTGAAGAATATGAGAAGCCAAGCGAACTCCGGAAGGTTAAAAAAGAAATGCTGACCCGACTGTTAAGGATTTCTTATCCGGTCCTTTCTGCAAGCGTGCACAAACGCAGGGTAACACGCGCACCTCGAACCTGAGCACGACACTCAGAAGAACGTCACCCAGCATGACACACAAACATGCTAAGTGACGTCATCGGCGGCTGTGGTCCCTCGTAAAGCTTAGCCACGTGGGTTACCTGACGATACCAGATCGGCACATCAAAGCTAGCAAAATCTACATCTAAACAACAAAAAGAACCTAATTTTGACCTCAGCAACAGACAGGATCTCGTTTCCGCAGTCATCGACACGACGATACACGGGATCACACGCTTTACCCCCCCCCCTCCCAACCATACTCCATTCCCCACGAAGCTGACATTCCACTGGAAACTGCGAGCTTGAGGACCAGTGTTGCGGAGTTGCCACTCTGGAGTTGGAATGATTCCGGAATTGTTCCGCCCTTCCGCTAGCCCGGAATGGAATGGGAATGGAACAGGCCCAGTTCTTGTGCGAGCTGTGTCGATGCGGTCAAAGGGCGTTTGAAACAGCATCATTGCACTTTAGGTAACTGACGGCTTGGTTATCTGATAGGCTCATGTGCCTTCGAGGGTGAAAGCGGCATCCCCAGCGAAGCAACCAAAACTGTAGAGTTGTAGGCGGACAAGGTCTCGTTCCTGGCACCGGGAGACGGGACAACGTGGCTGCTGTGACCATGTGCGATTACAACACCAGTAGTAGGGCACCAGGCAGGGACAATGCTACACCGCTCGTGATTCTTGGATGCGTGAATCCTCACTTCCCATATATCTCTTAGAAGGAGGATATATACCGTATTTCTGTGAAGTAAATGGGTTGCCTGACGTTTTGCCGTCTGTTATCAAAATTTACGCTTGGTCGCGCGATCAATATCTGCAGTGCCACCACACCGACTGCCGCCAAGCCAGTGCTATGTTGTACCACCGCTCGGCTTAGCAGAATCAATGCTTTCGGGATATGTTCTGCTTATTTTTTAGTTGTCTACGCGTCTGATAACATCAGCTTTAGCTGATGTTATCAAATTCATTCGATAACATCAGCTTCATTTGTCGGCAACTTAATGTAGCTATCAGGCGCCATCCTTCACGCTTGGAAATGAGAGGAATGGAATGAAACGGTTCAGCCATTCCAAGAGTGGGAATGGGACACTTGTTTTCGTTACCAAGGAATTCAAAGGAACGGAATTATCGGAAAACCCAATGCGCCGAGAATCGGAGGGAGTGGCGAAGACGAGAGCGCGCGGTGACGTCAGAGCGCCGAGCTCTGATTGGATGGATTAGCGGGTAGACCTAAAGCTATAGCTGCCTTTATCTCCACTGCACTCGACGAACGCGTCAGAACACGGAAAGCCGGGGTCCGGCTTTGGCTGTCTCATTCTAACGCGACACTCTCTGGGAGGGATCACGTGATGAAAGACCGACTTGTTGACTGGACCAACAAGCGTGTAGCCTCCACCACCCTATCAGCTTGGCGGTGAATGTTGGTATGGTTCGAGTCCCCGAGCTGTACGGCTCAAACCCCGGCGTACACACACACACAAAAAGAAGAGCGAGCGTAGAAAGGAGGAAGAAGAGATGAAAGAGGGGGAGGGGGTGTCGTATAAGGCCGTCATTAAACGCAGAGGCCCGCCGCGCGACGTGGGGTCGTCGCCGGGCCCGGAGTCTCGTCCCGAGATGGGGCCCCCACGGCCGGACCCCGGAGCGCCAGAGCCGTCCATAAAACCCCATTTGCGCCGCAAGCGCGAGGCACTAAACGCGCGCGCACTTCTCTCCCTGCCGCCCTTTTTTCTTGTCTGGGAAAGAAAGAGAGGGTAAAAAGGAGTAAACGCGATAGAAAAGGACGGACGCAAAACCGGGAAAAAGGGAGGCGAAAATGGGGAGAGCGATGCAGAAATAGGACGATAAATGAGCAAAAATAAAGAGAGAAAACCCGAACAAACCTCGACAAAGATGTGGGGGAAAAAAATGGAACGGGACAAAAAACACAGAAAAAAAAAGAATACGAAACCGGAGTAAAAAAAAAGGGGGGGGGGGGGGCGTGCGCAAGGAGTGGGGGAGGAAAACGGCTGAACCAATAAAAACGGAAAGAGTGGTCGACCGACCTTCCCGGCAATCATGCGGTGTCGGCGCTGCTCCGCCGGTCGACCGCCACTAATACCGGCTGACTTCGCCCCTGAGTTTGAAGAAAAGGAAGAAAAAAAGGGACGAAAAGGAGGAGAGCCTACGGAGGAACGAAACACCGCGAAGAGAAGTGCGAAAAGTCGCGGGTGTATAAGACGCGCACAACCACGAACTCGCTAACCTTTGTAACCCCCCCCCCCCCCCAAAAAAAAAAAAAAGGGGAGGGGGTATGAAAAGGAGAGAGGAAGTGACAAAAAGGAGAGCCAGTTTGTAGAGGAGGAGAGATCGCGCGCCGCCGGGACCCGTGAAATATGCGTTCCCGCCTAAAGCGGAGTAATTTCGGGGCCGACTCGTGGTCCATTTAGTGGACTCGGCCACGAAGCCCGGGTCCACAAGGCTAGGCGAACTATCATCTATGCTCCGCTTCGCGTTAGGATGGACCACAGAAGACGCTACGAGCCACGTAGAAGCCAATCCAGTGTCACGTGCCCTTGGAATGCAGCGATCGACGTTGGAGCCGAGTAGTCTGAAGTCCTCGATGTTTTGTCACTGCGTTAGAGTAGTCACGTTCACAGCGCTGGATTGCCTGGGGTGGCTCGTATGGCGTTCTCAGCGGTCCATGGTAAGAGTGAAACGGAGTACGGGTCGTCCTCGTCCGGCGGAAAGAGGTGGCCCGGGTGTTAGACGGTTTAAATAAATTAACGTAACGCGCGAAGAAAAAAAAGAAACGCCCGAAACGTAAACAGAAAGCGGCGCGGCAACACTAGAAACAGGAGACGAGCGCCCGATGCGACCCGGGGCGCGAATGACAGGACCGGAAATAGGAGGCGCGCGAGTCGGCGCCAGAAATCGAGAAAACACACTGCATGCACACGCGCGCGGGCGCGCGCGTACATCGCGTACAGCGCAGGACACAAACACACAAAATCAGATGTTTGCGAAAAAAAAGTTCCGCTCCGGCTGCCGAACAATTTCATCGGGATCCGGACGGCGGTAAAAAAAAGATTTGTTTTCCTCTCTCTCTCTCTCTCTCTCTTTCTCCGAGCGTGTCAGCTCTTGTTCCGAGTCGGTTATTTGTTTATTCCTAACCGGAGTCTTTTTTTTTTTCTTCCGTTTTTCGTTCTTGAAGGAAAGAAAAAAAAAGATAGCAGGAAGCTGTTGTGAGGCCTCTCCTGTTTAGTCCCCATTCCGAGCAGCGCGGCTGAGTGTTATCGGTCCGCTGCAGGTCTCGCTGACCCCAGCTAGAAATAAATTTCGGGTTAAAATGAAAACAATAAATATAAGGGGGCTGAAAATCGCGAGGAATCGCGGGCGCATCGATGTAGCCGCGAAGTTTCGGACCGAACCCGCGGGCAGTGGCGGCGACGGGGCACGATCCGAATTTACGAGCTGAACCTCCTTCTTTCTTCGCCATCCAAAATCCTCGTTGTACACTCGGGTTTCCCTTACAATGGACCGAAGCGGACGCTATACAGCCATCCCAGCCAACCCACCAGCGTTCGGAACGTATCACGTCATTACGCGCGTCCCGCTGTGCGCCCTTTTCGAAGACCACGTGAAACTCACGCGGCCCCTGATTGGCTTGGATAGCTCGTAGCGTCTGCTGCGGTTCACCGTAAGGGGCAAACCCAGCATAGACGCTGCTCGCTCCCGAAAACGCGGAAGGGGGGGGGGTCACGCCGGGGTCAGCTGATACAACCCCCGTTAGCAGAAAAGACCGCCGGGAGTGAAAACTAAAACAAACACTGAATAACGGAACATGCAAAACGAAACAGAAAAAGACCTCGAACGGCGTGGAAAAAAAAAAGGAAGAAAAAGTAAGATTTCCTCGGCGCACAACGTTTGATCTTTCCCTGGAGTCGTATTCGTTTTGTTTTTATTGTTATTATTATTCGAAGTTTAGTCGGACGACCGGACACCCGTTTGAAGAGGGAGGAGTCGCGGCGAGTTACCCAACTCGGACGGTGAGGCTGGTTTTGACAGTCGGCACGCGAGAAAGCTTTCAGGAAAATCGAAGGCGCCGGACGCGGGCAACGCGATACTGGGGCCGCAAAGAGACGAATTTTCTCCAGCGCCGGAATAAAAGAAGGAGGCGGCGAAACGAGAGCACCTGTACACAGAGTCGCGGTGCAAATAAAGGGGGACGACGACTATCGAGCGAGACGCGAATGGCGACGGACAGTCCGCCAAACAGCCGCTTGCCACACACCCGCATTCCAGCGGTCAACGTTGTCCTTTGACGCCGTCGGTATGCTTTCGACTGCAACGCCATTGTATCTGCTCATCAGAGCTCTAGACTTTACGCTCTGAAAAAGTCGTATTTTTCGCCCTCAATGTGAGAAGAAACGAAAGCGATAGCCACCCGTGATCCGTGAAGTAAGCGGGTAAGCGCGGTGGAAGTTTCTAAAACCGTCCAACATGACGCGTAGCAACTGGATGCTGCCAAAGTGAGCATTCGCGTAACGCGAGTAATGTTGGAAAACAAGTCTTTCAAGCAGACGACACGACGGTTCGACCTTCGTTGCAGAATTCTCGGCGGGACGCCAGGAGGGCTGCCCTCTTCGCTTGTCCTCGCTCGCTTCGCGTGGCACGGGGGACGAATGTCCCGACTTCCCTCTCCTCGCGTGAAGAGGAGAAAGAAAAAAGTTTTTCCATTTTTCGCGCGCGCGGCGACGACGAGCGACGAGGACGAAATCAATGACAATCCGTATTTGTAAACGAGACTTTCAGAAGTAACTGGAATTTTAACTAAGTTATAGCTGTACTGACTGATATTTTCTTCTGGCTTGGGCAGTATTTAAATGCCGAAACTTTAACTAATTTTAGTTCCTTGAACATCGTTCTTAAATTAATTCGCACTCTCTCCCGCTGATTACAACAAACCTTAATGAGACCAATTAGAATACTCAAACGGAAAAAATAAGTATATTCCTCCGCTTGAAACACGGCAAGACTCCTAGTTTGTGTGCATTACCCTTAAAAATGAAATAGAGAGGAAGATTAAAAGCGGGTAACACTTCTATGCACAAGCGTCCACGGTTCGTCTGCTACAAACATTACACACGAACAGAACGTAAGGGCGCAAGTGAGCTGGTCTATACTGAACATTTTGAAGCAACCCGAGACTGAGGAATACGAAAGTTGACACTAAGAAAAGAGAAGGAAAACGTCTAAAACACAGCTAAAATGTTATTGCGGATAAGGGTGCAACAAACTGAAAGAAGGGAAAAGTCCCTTACCCACTCAAAACCACTCTCGTTGCCCTTTAGGACCCTCGAGATTGACGTTCTTGAAAAACAATAGTTGGAGCCTCGTTCTGAGCACGACACGCTCCAATACGGCGTCCAGTGCAATACACAGCCATACAGAGCTCTCTTCAAAATTAACTGACACCTGACAGAAGCGCGGAATCTCTTTTTGATGTCGCATCAGTGACAGCGATGTGCCACTTTCCTGCCGAACTTTGTGGCGTGGTATCGTCCATTCCCGCTCGGTGGCGCAGGCCGCCACCCGATTTAAAGGGTTCAGTTGTACGCATGCATTCATCAATCTATGACTCACCAGGGGAACGGATGCGTACGGTGACCTGAGCGTCCGTCCGGTTGCTGGCCGCAGGGAGGCGGAACTCGTAGAAGGGCACTGACGTGTGTGCGTGAGGGCGACCCGGATGTCGCCAGTCGAACACCAGGTGGGGCTGCTGGTAGAAGAGGCCGTCTGCGGAACAGGACAGAAAAAACACACAGAGTCAGCTACTTGGGGAACCTCTGTGCGTGGGGTGTTGGAGGGAAAAAAATATTTCCAGGGCCCCAGCGAAAGTTTAGTCAGAGTTGAAGAGTGGGCTCCGCCTCAATGCACACATAAAAAAATCACTACAACCTACTGTTAGCCCATGACGAAGCAGAAAAAAAATGGCCTTCAGTTAGAAAGATCAATTGGTCGTAGAGCGGGATTTCGTTTTGAGAGTTCGAGGTCATTTTAAGAAATAAAGCTTGCATTAGAACCTAATCTCCTTTACTCATTGCCCCAGTGAATATGCATTTATAAATCCAAGTATGTTTTTTATAACTATTCGCTTCATAGAGTGACCAGCTTTTTTCTCGCTACTGCGGAGAAGTAGTCACGTAGATAATTTTTCTACAAAAAAAAAAAAACGAGTAGGCAGAATTTAGATTTAAGGCTCTGTTATACTCCGACGTCGAGCGTAGCAAACGCGGCGTAGCGCAGCGCACACAGATAGATGCTGATTGGTCGCCGATATCATCGAGTTTCTGCTCGCCGGACCAATGAAAGGCGCGCGTTCTGCGCTACGCTACGTTCGCTGCGCTCAACATCGGAGTATAGCAGGACATTTACTGCCGACTGCCAGAGTACCGCATTCTGTTCACCCGCTGGAACAGACGAATCGAGCCAATCGAGGTTCCTGATTGGCTAAACTCGCCTACCTTAACGCTCCTCCTCCTCCTCCTCCTCCTCCTCCTCCTCTCTCCCCCCCCCCAAAAAAAAAAGAATTGTATTTGTATATTTATGCATTTTTTGCAGATGTTATGTGAAAACCTATTGGCTCAACGGTCTTGTTGCGCGTTTCCAAATAAAAGATTTCCTAGTTGGAATGCCTACACTCGAGCAAACGCGGCAATTTTCTGAAAGGGGTGTTGGCGTGCACCGCTTTAATCGGTGTTCAAGCACTCACTCCCGTACCTTTAACTCCCTTACCACAAAAAGTTGTCAACGAGTACGCGTGGCTTGCCCTGACGTCACATGAGCGGCCATTGTGGTGGTCTTGCTGCCGAGGGCGTGCGTTCTCCAGCACACGTTTCGCACCACGGGGTTCACTTTTCTCGGGAGACACTGTCCGAAGCGTGATTCTTCCTTCTATAATAGTCCAGTCACACTTGCCATACTAACACTGCCCGCAGACATGTTCGAAACATGTGCACATGTATAAAGGAAACATGCTTCGAATACGTATGAGGCGTGGCCGCACATAATCCTCTCATCATGTCTGCAAGCCGTGTCTTTCGTATGACGTATGTGCAGTGTGTCTGCGTCTTGAAACGACGGGGTTATGCTTGCAGGCCTATACACAGCATTTGGAAATCTCGCATGGCTGTACGTCATGCCGACATTGATGCTAGACACGTGCGCGAATATTTTCTTGTATCTGTGCGACTGGTTGGGGAAGTGCGGAAAATTCTGTCCGATGTTCCAGAGTGGGTGCCTGTTTTTGAAAAGCTTGCAGAGTTGAAACCTTTTTAACCGTGTCGCGCTGGCCATTGATCGCCTGACGTGCTCAGATATTTTTTTTATGTATGTTTATGTCAAAGACAGGCGATAAATAGGGAGAAAAAAAGCGATCCGTGGTTGAGTCAGCTAGCACACACCAGCTCGGAGCATGTGGAGCGAAAGCTCGCGATGCAGGCTTCCAGGGATCCTGGGTTCAATCCTCACCCCTGCACGTTTCGATCTGGATGAGCATCGTACCGGCGAACAGTCGTGTATCACTATACTGCACGGTGCACATTAAAGTCCCCAGGCTAGCGGTTGTGCTGCACTAGCTAAATTTCTCATCTACAGCTGAGACACCAGATGCCCATTAAGGCTGACTAACTTCCGGCTGTATAAACATACATACAACACAATTATAATTATTGAAACGAAGCTCGGAAAGTTTCGGCACTCTATGAACATTTGGTGGCTCTAACGACAGTATTAAAACAAAAGTTATCCTAGATGTTACATTTATGGTTGTTTTCATAACTTCCGAATACGCCGGTTCTCGCCCCTGTCTCTCGGGCGTCACTGCCGTTCGCCACGAGGCCTCACGCACGAGCGCGTCGAGCAGCCAAGGAGGCTCGGACGGTTACCGAGCTGCCGAACGTTACTTATTATAGGCGACGTGAAGCGCATCGGCCAGGACACCCAAGACCCGGGCTGCTAATTAAGACGCTAAGGGAGCGCGGCGGAGAAACGCGTCCACTGCTAATGGTCCGTGGCGCAGCGAACGAGGGATTATGCTAATCGCCCGAGTGGAGCCCGTTCGGACCATCGCACGGCTCGGGCGGCGGACGAGGACCGATATACCGGTCAAGAACAATCGGGGATTAGGGTCGGCCAAGATTTATCGAAATTGGGTAGCCCCCGGAAGAAGCGTATCTCTCCGTCAGTAAAAAGCCGGTCGAAGGAACGACCTCGCCGAAGGTTGGAGGAGTGAGAAGAGAACGCTGCATCCGGGCCGTCCGTCTGAAGTAACATTGCTGAGATAAGAAGGCCGCAGTGCTGAATATTTTACGTCATATACCGAAGACCAACGGTGACCACATACTGCACACGAGCGCTCGTGACAAGTTTGTTTCCCGCTTTTGCCCGACGTAGAAAATACAGCACTACGACGGCCTTGTCGTCTAGGGAAGAGTTGTCTGAAGTCGGTCAGGAGCAGAGTCAAAGAGTGCTGAAGATAACAAACAAATCAAGAGGGCATCCAAATAAAAAAAAAGGAGAAAAAGAAGCAAATTGAGCGTGGCGTCATGAGGTGAACCTGCCTATAAGTTTTGGCCGTACTGGTTCACCAGGTGTGGAGGGGAAAGTTTACAACCGAAGTCAGTATGCGACTGTGATCATACGGTGTCTTCAACGTGTACCACACTGTAGTGATTATTGCGACGACGATGACGACTGTGCTGTGGCAGCGCGGCGCAATATTATCGCGCGCGAGACACGCGCGCACGAGCCAGCCTTTATTAAAACATTATGTTTCATTTCGTAAACGTGTGTGTTCATACACATTGAAAACTTTACGCCCTTCAGCCGGGGTCACACTGCTCATAGATCATACAAAAGACAGTCTACAAACACAAGTCACTGCAGTAGCCGAGGTTCGAATGCCGCGTGCCCAAGTTTCCTCCTTGAACTCATTGCCATGCGGCATTCGAAGCACAGATCTCTCGCGGTGACTCAAGTTCGAACCTGTCTGCAGACTGTCTTTTGTATGATGTCTAAGCAGTGTGACCCCGGCTTTAAGGTGTAAATCAGCCTGTCCAAGAGCTAACACCCTAAGGGTAGGGTGACCACCTCTTGCGCTAGCGAAATACGGGACACGCTGACCGGGGGGCGGGGGGTGGAGGGAGGGAAGGAGGGAGGGAGAGAGAGGAGGGGATGGAGTGTAAGAGAAGAACGGTATTATATTTCGACTGTGGCAACTGCAGAAAAGAGCTTAGTGTGCAGTCGGACTGGTAGGAGTTTACCATGATATCTTTTAACCCGAGACTGGAGCGGGGGAAAAAACACTTTTTTTCCGCCTTCTGCCCCAGTCTCAGGTTTAAAAAAAACGTAACGGAAAAAATAACTAATCGAGGCAATTTGTCAACACACGCCACAAAATGTAGCTCTGCTAACACATTTAATATCCTGTCTTGTCCGAAAGCATATTATACAGCTGCAAATTGTATTGCGGCAATTAAGCTCAAATACTTTTTACTCCCAGTGATATATTTTGAGTTTTAATGCCACATATGCTGACCAATGGGGCCTAAGTTGAAAGCATAAAATCGACAGCAGCAGATCTCAATGCATCAAAAGGATAGAAGAAGCAGTAAATCTTTTAAGGCTTCTGGTTTCCTGTCGATTCTCATTTGTAAAAACATGCTCATACGCTAATTTCGAACCATATGTTCTTATTTTTTACCTTTTTGAGTTGCACTTGTTGCCTTGTCTAATCGTCTGCAATAAAAACAGTTTTTTACTGCAATCTTTTTGCATTGGCACAGCACAATTTGAAAATAATTAAAATAATTTATTTTGAAATTTTGGGGAGCAATTTTTTGTTGCAATATTTTGCCACCAAGGGAAGGGAGGCACAATGGCGCATGCGCGACAGTTCTCCTACAAGAACGACGGTCGCTTTCCGCAATGGTTTGATAGAAAATGTTGTACCATCGCTATTCACACGTTCACCAGGAATCTCCGCGCTTCGCCCCGTGGATCGTCAGCGCCATGAGGTGCGTCGTGAATTTTACGGCAGTGTGAAATGCGGGACATTTTGAAGATTTTGACATTTCTTGCGGCACGCGGGACACGAGCCCTCAATGCGGGACAGTCGCGCGAGTAGCGGGACGGGTGGTCACCCTACCTAAGGGTATTACGTCAACACCCTTGGGGTGCTGGTGAACTCCCGAAAAATAGGATGCCTTACCAGCTTAACAGCATCCCATAGATATTTTTACGAGCACCAAGTTTTCAAACAAGAGCCACATAAAGTTCTCACATACACAGAAGCGGCAAACACGGATGTTATGGATACGAGAGAGGAATCATGACCCTGGTGACTGCTCCACTGCCTTATATACTGGACAATTCAAAAACACGCATTCGCAGGCGCGCAATTCCCGCAATTACGAAGATTACACGTATGTTGCTTTGTTCTCTTCAATAGTTCGCGTAATGCAGTATATATCTAATGAACAGTAAAAAGCATTATTAGAGGCAACATTTTTTCGAAATTGTCGCTTATGTAACTTCGCTAAAGTGGGTGTCAGTTTGGCAAACAACCTTCAAAAACTATGTTCGACGCACTTCAGTTTTTCCACACCCTTTTACACCCTCCCGAAAATTGGGAGGTGCTCAATGCAACTACACCATCTTGCACGATTGAAAAGGGTTTATTATGTCGAAATTAGGGCACTAAAATGGTGTACCTTTGGGTGTAAATCTCAGAGACAAAGGGTGTAATTTTTTTACCGTGTCCCGGCCTGCTGCAACATCTTACTAACATTATTTATTATTTTGTTCTATTTTATGAGTTTTACGCGTAAGGGACTTGTAATCACAGCATCAAACACACTAAGGGACGGATCTCTGGAAAGGGCCACGCGGTTGTGAGCGTGCATTGCTTCTTCTCTATAGCTCGCCAGTTTCTGAAATACCCGACACCTCGGGAGCCCCAATGGCCGGAGAGTCAGATGAGCCTCTCTCTAACTGTTTGGTCGAGATCAGTGGCGACGTACTGTGGACAGTAGCCGGCGGTGCGCCCCCCCCCCGCCACTCCCTTTCCCCGCCACTCCCTTTCCTCGCCACTCCCCCCCCCCCGCCCCCCCCCAAGGGCCCTGGATACTCCGTTTGTTTGTCTTTGCACGGCAGACAGACGGCCGGACCACACAGAATGGCCTCTTCTTATCCACTCGTTTCGTTAGCAGTGCTTTCTTCGGTATACAGTACTTCTCCGCAAGTGTTCGGTGCCGCCGCAACGAAGCGAGCTCAGCGCGCCCGGTTACCGTCACAAGAATCAACACGCGAGCAAACTGCGGGGTGTCAGTTGCTCATGCTGAACATAAGCTGAAAAGGAGAGCGGGAGAGAGAGCAATGCAAACGTGCGTGAATCCCGGTGCCAACCACTTGAAAACATCAAGCAACGAATCCACCGCATTGGTGGTCTTATCCGGGGTATCCGGTAAGACGGGCTTCTTGAGATGCGAACGTGTTTGACGAAAACAAAGAGTCTGAGCACAGACTCGTTCGTTAGGCGGTTCAAACCGAACGCGAGGAAAGTTGCGCTTCGCCAACGAATCGCTTGCTCGGATGTCGGCGCTAACGTGGGTCCAATCGCCGAGCATAGACGTTAGAAGACCAGTATGGCTATGTGCATTCCTTAAATTATCGTAAAGTGAGAATGTAGGCCACTGATAACCTACATTATTTTATGTCTCTCACGAAGTCGCCAGTTTATCACAGTCAGCCCGAAATACCGGCGAAGAAATAGTCAAGAAGCAAAAAAAAAAAAAAGGCAGGAAATTGACTTTATTTACGCGCTCTTTAAACTAAAAAAAAATACTGTGTGAAAGGGATGGCACAGGAATCTAATTAAGCCAAAAGATACAAGAGAATCGGCGGCTCGATGGAAACGCGACTGACTTTACGAGAAACGGTGGTGAGAGCCGCACTATTATAGTTAACCCTCCTGATATGTATCGTTATCGATGGGAGTTATAAACCGGATACGTTTCGCCGTCACAGAGCTATTGAGTGTCGACCACGGCCACGACCACGTCTGGGTTGGCCTCTCACGAACCCAACTCAAACATCCTTCAATCGAGCCTTCATGTTGAGAGGCTCGAGAAGCGAAAATCAGCTTCAACGTCGACCGCAGAAAAGCGCTCCCACTCAAGCGCATCGGGCAATGGGATCACTCGCGACACATTTCATCTCCGAGGAACAAGCAAGGGAACCCCCGCTGTCACGCCGAACAAAGCTCCAACGCCGGCGAACCGAAATCAGAACCCCGAAACGACCAAAGAAACACTCTTTCTCGACCCAACCCTCCCCGCAGCGCCAGTATATATATATATATATCGAACCGAATGCCGGGAGGGCGGTGGTTTCAAATCTCATCCACGCTTGCCAGTCGCCGCACACCACTAACTCCATCCGCGCCGTTTTTCGACCGACAAATACACAGCCGAGAGTAGCGGAAAAACAGGCACACACACACACACACAAAAAGAAAAGAAGAGATCATACATACAGTCCGAGGAGAAGTGAGCCGCCGCTTTTTGAGAGAGAGAGAGAGAAGAGAGAGAAAGAGAGAAAGTCAGGGACCTGAGATCCGAGCCCGAGTCCGGAAATCGAAGATCCGTTCTTCCTTCTTTTTTTTTTTTTTTTCTTCTCAACGGGATTGGAGCGTCACAAATTGAAAAGCGGGCCGAGTGAAGAAGAGCCCTCGTCGGGACAGACACCGACGACGCCGAAGCGGCGCCGAGCCCAAGAGTGCGCGAACACACACCGCACCGGGCTCAGTCGGACGTGCGGAGAAAGTGCAACAGGCCAAACGTCGTCAACAGGTCCGTCTCTTCAAAGATTCCGGGCACACCGCCGACGCCGTGAGACCGCGTTCGCCACTTCCCATCGCCGATCTCTTTGTCTTCCCGGGGGCTTTTATTTTCCCGCGGGCCTCCGGGCAAAGGGGGTTAGAACCCCGGCGGCGGCGGTTCGGCGATCGCATTTATCGGGTCGGTCGGTCGGTCGGTCGCTTTTCCCGACACCGCGTCGTAACCCGCCCCTCAAGCGCCGCTGTTCCGATCTCCCGCACCTTGGGGCTTGGGCTCCTTCCTGCTGAATCGGGGTTCGAACGAACTCGAGGGGTTGACGGCCTGATAACGATGCCGGAGGCCTGACGGTGCAACTTCCATCCCCGCGTTAGCCCTCGTCTGTTTCTTTCGAGTGTTTTCGTTGTGCGAGTGAGAGATCGCTGCCGAAAACTTCGAAAAGTTGTGACAGCGAACGAAATCTAGAGGCGCGTGCTCAGACTTGCGATACCGTTCACATAACTGAAAGCTAAAGTTTGAATTGCATCGCGCGGCTTCTTTGTGGAACAGGGAGAATTGACAGAGCCTCTTCGCGTGTATACTGTCGAGACCGGTTCTAACGAAGCCAACGGGAATCAGAAATCACTTCGGTGTAGCCGCTATTTCGTTATAACCGAGTTCGGTTATTACTTATGACGAAGTGCACAAGGGAATGGGAAATCGGGATCGCTTCGCTGTAGTCACTATTTCGTTATAACCAACTTCGTTATGCCCGGTCTCGACAGCATTGAGGAAGTGTCTCCGGAGGTATGCGGGCAGAAACCGAGGGAGAGGAGGAAACGTTAGAGAGCGGGGACGCCAGACCGCCGAGCCCTGACTGGAGTGATTAGTGGGTAGAGGCAAAGCTATCGCTGCCTTTGCCACCACTGCACTCTTCGAACGCGTTAGAACGCGGAACGCCGGCGTGCGCCGTTCGGTATTTGCGTGCTAACGCGTTTAAAGAGCGCAGTGGAAACAATGCCAGCTAGCACTAATCATTCTAATAAGAGCTCGGCGTTCTAGCGCCCCCGCGCGCTCTAGTGTCTACCCGCGTAGAAACTAGCCTGGAGACAGCGCAGTGTCAACGATTCTACTTTGTCGCAGCGCAAACTGCCGATCACTTCGATCTCCCAAGAGAAACCAGGGAATGAAAAAGACAAGAACAACAATGTTTCGACCAAGGACTGTGCCGCAACACCGAGCATGACGTTTGGTGTGTCCAGGCGCAGAATGCAAACTTCAGTGAAAGTATATTTTGAGCCCCATTATTACCTGTAAATATAAAGATGAGACTGGCTTGCCACACAGCCGGCAGATAGGCGTAGATATACATATACCCGAGGACTTTTATGCTCTTTCTGTTGTACCCTTTCGTCCAGAAGGCCAGAAAATCCAGCAGAATGATGACAACGAAAGCGCGTGTGTTCTGACATGTCGAACAATTTTGTCGGCAGTGAGTTTCAAGCGGGCTATAAAAAAAAAAATAAGTGAATCTCTCCGGGAATGTACAGCTTTACCGAAGACCTTCGCATCTCGGTAAGAACTTGGGCGCTGCAGCACCGATGATCTACATTCCTGCAGTAAAAATAAAGCAACTCAAATCTCTTAAGCGCGATATTTCATAAGCCCCGTTCGTAACCTCTTCACGAAACACTCACAAAAGTGTAAAAAAAAAAAGCAATACGGGGCCCGATTAAACTCGGAGAGCTAGCTTAGCTGCCATACAAACAGCGCCACAGGCAGATGCATCGTCGTAAGGACAGCACGGCGTATTAAGCAGCGCCGGCCCGTATGCGTTCTCCAGCGTAGCTCCGACCGCTCCGACGAGCGTAAACAGAAGGCGACGGATTGCCGCGCGCTCCAAAACTGAGACCCTCCGAACATCCTTCGCCGACCAAGTCACGAAGACGTTCGCCGAAGCGACGTCCGTTCTTCTCGAGCTTAAAATAAACTCATACCTTACGATGGACCGGAGCAGACACTACAGACCAACCCAGTAAGTGCCACGTGACCGTCGGAAGGGGCACGGCAACGCGCGGAGCGTGAAGTCATGTGATGCATCCGCAGTGTTCGATTGGCTGGGGATGGCTCGTAGCATCCGCTGCGGTCCATCGTAAGGTTTAACGGAGTATAGCCTTCGTTACAGGGCAAGACGGACAGCAACGAACGTAACGAGACATCGCAACCAACCGAGCCTACCTCGTGACCTCGCATTCCGCGAATCACAGTGGAGAACCGTGAGATGATGACGTGTCACTCTCCTTTCGTCTGATTGGGTCGGGCAGCTCGTAGCGTCCGCTACGGTCTACGTCAATATGAGACGGACCACGCGCAATAAAAAAAAAATGCACGCAAACAACACGAGGAGGGTGGATCTGAGCAAAGCACGCCTCCGAGTCCAGACCTCCCGTACGGGACACAAACTTTTACGAGCGTCTGGGCCCGCGCAGCTCTTCTCCCTGCAGCAAACAATAACGCCGTCCCGGCGGCCCCGGCCAGGATGACATCGTCTCATAAATGTCCGGCCCGATCTTGTAAGCAGGGCGCGCTCTAATGAGCGCCGGCCCCCAGGCTCCATCGCCGCGCCGCCGCCGACGCCGTAATCGTCGGAGAGGAGAGCGC
Source organism: Ixodes ricinus (assembly GCA_037355805.1). Classification (NCBI taxonomy): domain Eukaryota; kingdom Metazoa; phylum Arthropoda; class Arachnida; order Ixodida; family Ixodidae; genus Ixodes; species Ixodes ricinus. Next base: position 68,181 of record JAZHYW010026249.1, on the reverse strand, counting down.
GGCTGGCGGAAGAAATCCCCGGCTAATCGGAGCCGACGAGCGAGCGCCCGTATTTCTTCCAAACTGTTAAACTCTCCGCCGGGCATCGATGGGGGGTCCGGGAGACCATAAAGCCTTCTTCCTCGGCCCGGTCGTCCCGCGAAGCTCGGAACCTCCTCCGGAGCGTCATCCGGGCTTCCAGACCAGCTTCCGAACTTTAATTGTTCCCCCGGAATAAAGTGTCTTGGGCCCTGCGCGCCGGCGAGACGTACGCTCCGCTCAACCCTTACCTGGCAATGCGGTGAAAGCTACGTGCTCGCTGGTCCAGTCGGGGGTCTATCTTCGGTCACGTGATCACGCTCCCGCATCTACCCCCACGTTGAGAGTGGGGACAGATGATCGAACAAATGTGCTGTACTCGTCGGAGCTCCTACCACACTGTGAACTTACGGTTGATCAAAGTACAGTTGTTGTTGCAGTATGCGGAGAGTGAGGCGCGCTTGGCGGAAGTGCAAGGCGCGCCAGTTGTGCGAGAGTCGAGTGTTCCCGGCCACCCGTCTGGCGCGGCGTGCAGTCGGGTCATCCCAGACGGCCGCGCCAAGTCCGGCGACTGCGTCGGGTCGTTCCGGCAAACGACGTTTCCGGGCCGAGAACTGCGCGTCTCGTGGGAAAGGCGCGTGAACGGACTTTGGGAGCGAATAAGTACGTTTCCGTGGCGAAGTTTCTGCGAAGAAAAGGCTCGCACCGCCGGCTTCGACACGACGGGTAACAACAGACGTGTAACGAGTGAGTTCGGCAAAAACAAGACGACGCCCTTGAGTCTTGACAGCCTCGTACTGACATGTTTTTTTTTTGTTATTTTTTACCCAATGATTGTACATGGCACGCATTTCATTCATTGCCGCATAGGATGCTTGCAAAAGTAGAAACACCCGTGAAGGGGCTTCAGAAGCCAGGCCTCGAGTGCACCAGAGCGCTGCTGCTTGCGGCATCCGAAGAACTATCTTCACTTTGTGTTCTTCGCGAAAATGAGCCAGAAGGCGAGTCCCTAACTTCGCTCCACCAAGGACGAACTGCGGTGTGTGCCCATGCATCTGCTACCTTCGATATCCTTATTCAATCTCTATCTCCCTTTCTGTCTCTGTCTTTCTTTCTCTTACCTCCCTCGTTCCATTTCTGTGGCGATTTGACAACACCTGCAATGCAGACAAGATTCAGTCAGTTCAGGGCTAGAGGGCTGCCTGTCCCACACTAAACAGATTGACTCGAGGTGCTCTCTTGTGCCATTTGTAAAGACAGTCGATCTCTGTGCGCATTGAGGAAAAAGGCGATGAATGCCGCCGAAAAGCGGTAGAAGAAAAATAGCAGATGGCGTTCAGTCCGTAGTGGATTCAAGTTCGGCGCCTGAGTAAGACATCGAAAGTTCGATCCCCAGTCTAGCCCTACTTCGTGGAACATTTTAGACATATCAGGTAATCGTTCGAATTACTCTGACCAAATTTTTCCACAGAAGAGATAGGGTCAGCCATCTTCCCACAGTGTAAACATTCGCAGGGACAAATTTGACCTTTCTCGAGTGCGCTGATTTCCTGCCCCACGACAGTACAGAACACGTTTCAACCAGAAAGTGACTAAGAGAGAACCGAGCCACGTGTCCATAGCCAGGCACAATTTATTTTACTTTTCACCGCTATGTTTGATTAGGCGCTATTTTTTCTTGAAGCTACGCGATTGCTGTATAAAAACAAAGCACGCTTCGTAAAGAAACGCGACGCGGCAAAATGAAGCGGACCTTTCCGGGACAGATCTGTGCGCATGCTCCTCGAATACAAAACAAAAACAACGCAACCCGAAAAAAACAGAAAAAAAACGAACGGCGTTTTAACATTAATGCAAACCACATAAAAAAAAAGAACCTACAAACTTTGATTGCACGTGTTGACGAGTGATCATCCTACGGGGACGCAAACAGACACACCGAATTAAGCGGACCACAGCCCTCCCGCGGAGCTGCCAGTAGAAGGACATACCTTGACCTGCGGGGATCTGAAACGACACAATCAGGCGAAATTCCGTTTGATCCCGGTTCCAGCTCATTCGAGCCGCCGCCAAAAAGCAGCGTTAAAGACAAGCGCATCGAAAGTATAAAGCGGGCTTGATTGAAAAGAGCCGCTATAGGCGGCACAGCCGCGCTCCATGAATGAAGAGCAGCGTGTGCCGGTGGTGCCCCCATAAAGGGATCCAATTACCGCTCCCCCCCCCTTTTATACAAAAAAAAGAAAGATTCATCATAATCTGCGTTTCACGCTGAAAGCACTTTGAGTCGGATATCTCGCAGCGGGCGGCGCGCCGTACCACAAGTCGAATGATTACTGCCGGACTTGTGTTCGCGTTTTTTGTTCAGTTTCTTTGGCGGCGGATTCGGACCGGTCGGGCGACACAGCTGACCACGTGCGTTAGGTGAAGGGGGCCAATGAGAGCTCGAGCCAAATTAAAGAAGGCAGGGAAGTCAACGGTTGCCTTTCGCAACAAAAATATAACTCAAGACTGAGGCAAGAGCACGAGAAGAGGGGACTAACAAACACGCGCACATGCGTCAATGAAAGGCTCCATTAAAAGTCCAAATGATGAGTGCTTTTATTGCTGCAACCTGCACGTCGTAACTGATTGAATGATTGCAGCGTTGAAAAAAAAGCGTCAAACTTCATTGGAGATTCTTCGCGTTCTACTTTGAAAGAGTGTTTGGCGGCAGCAAGATTTACTGGTTAGGTTAGCGCCCCAAACGAGCGATTCCCAGCACACGAAACGATTTGATGACAACCTGTCAATCCTAAGAGGAAAAAAAAGCGACGATCGCTTATTTGTGTTAACAGCGTTTCACTATGTTTGCGATCAAGGTTGTATAGGCACGCAGTAATTAAAAACATCCGCAAGCACCTGTCGAAGCGAGGATTCGCATTTGTAACATAAATTTTCGAAAACACAAAGACGCAGTCGCTTGAGGTCATGCCGCAAAATCGAATCCGCCAATTCCTCCTTCCAAGCCCCAATATTCAGCGGCATTCAAAGGAGCCGCTCGCCGTCCGATTTAACGAAGCGCGACGGCCCCTCAACTCGACTTTAAATATTCAGCGAGCCGCGAAATTCGGCCTACAAAATGAAAGAGTCGACGCTTCAAAAGAGTAGAAAAAAAAAAAGGTGAGCGCAGGTTTTTACTCGACCCACCGCAGACACTCGAAAGGGCACGGCGGAACCGCGGGCGAGCCGCGGCTCCCAGTGCCCGGTACCAGCACCAGCAGGAGTCGCGACAGGCCGCCAGCCTACGCATCGGCCCGCGAGATCGATAATTTATGCTAAAACAGCAGCTACAAAGACCGCAACCCGAGTCGAGGGAGAGACGGAGAAAGATAGAAAACGTTCGTTATGCAAAACCATAACGCAGTCAAAAACGCATTACCCCAACCACGAACCGAACAAATTGCACCGATTTGATTTGGAACAGAGTTCGCTGCGCGGACTATGAGACACGAGAGACGTGGGTGTGCGCGCGCCTTCGACGAACAGAAGAGGGCGAGGGGAAAGGGAAACGAGGAATAACAAAGCTGGGAAGAAGGAGAGAAAGAGGCGAGACAGAGAAGTCGTTTTTGGTATTCAAATTAGGCTTGCCACGAGTGAGAAAAGAAAATAACGAGAAAGAGAGAGAGAGAGAGAGAGAGAGAGAGTTGGTCTTGTGGACCGCTCAATTCGAAACAGATGGCACACCACGCCGCAAATGTAAAACCACAGTTGTATGCGGAACGAGGGAAGGGATGGGGTAGGGGAAGGGGGACGAGCTTGCATGTCCATCGAAGTGGTGCGACTTCAGGCGCACATCCTGAAGCCTTCAAATGCTCCAAGGACGCAGTTTCGAGTTTTAAGCAGAAAAAGAAAGCGCTATGATAATTCACTCAGCCAGTAGTCGACGCTGTGGCTTGGTGCCAACAAATGTACCATCCTGATTGTAGCGAAACATGAATTTGCGAAAGGAGCGAAGAACGAAAAAACGGCAAAAAAAAATGACAGAAAAAAAGAGAGATTAGCAAGCGGCTCGTAAATCCAATGCAACTTTTATCGGAAAAGATTTTTGTTTATACTCTATCTCACGAGTTGTCTTCTTTAGTACGCTGTAAAAAGCAAGTTATGCACACGCACCTAATAATAATAATATAATAATAATATATATATATATATATATATATATATATATATATATATATATATATATATATATATATATATATATATATATATATATATATCTTCTTTATTTTTTCACGCGAGAATTTAAGTAAGGAATAAATTTTCTCAAGCGTTCCGCTCAACGAAGGTCTTCAAAAGTATTACACCCATAGAGAGGCTTTCTTGTGTGCTTAGCTCACAAGTACGCCCGTTTATACCCATATTAATATTCCTCCCGTATGACTCGAGACCTTTCGTTTCAGCAAACTGGCGGTGATGACAACAAGACATTTCTTTTTCTAAATGATCTCCACGTTTCGGCGCGTGTAATCAAGATATCGGGTACCGTATCCCACTGCAGGCTTCCCCGCAAGAACACTCTCTCTGAGGTGAAGCGCGCTTGCCGGTTCCGATGTTCTCTGCAGTTTTGGCTGCGAGCGCTTGATGACAGAAGCAACTTAGCTACTAATTCCCCTCTGAAGCTCTGACGAAGCTGCTACTTCCAAATGGCCATAATACAAAAAAAAGAAGATTGATTGTTTTTTTACATTACAATAAACTTTATGGGTAAGCGGATGAGAAAACATGTCCCTTTAGCTGTGCGGTGATGCGGTCATGAAACGTTCTGAACCACATTCCATACCTCGACGTTCTGTAGATAGCGCTCGATTAGAGCCAGTCACTGCTAATGCATAATAAACGCGCCGTAATAAGAAAATAAAGCAAAAATAAACGCGTGCGTCGCGCCCTGTCAAGGTTGAGCAGGGCCTATTGCCTCTCGGGTTTAAACGTTATTTGTCACTCCGTCGTTCGCAATAAAGAATTTTCTTTTATAGCGGTGTTTAAATATTACATGTTTCAGGAAGGACTGACCCCTCTGCGTTCGGTAGCGTTTTACGTAGGTTGTGACGAACTCTTAGCCGGGGCTCAACGGGCAAACGCGAATAATAAAATTAAAAAAAAAACTGCGTTTCATTTGTTTTTATAAGGATCGAAAGCTTGGGCTCCAGAATCCAGAAATCTTTCTGGATTCCATTTATTCTGATGATATCCGAGCAGCCAGAATTTACCACTTCGACTAGGCCTAAGGCCGCTCTACACATACGCCCAGAATCACGAACCTACCTAGCCCAAATATCTTATTCCTCTTTGCCTGAGGACAACGTCTCTATAGGCAAAATGATCCCAAATTCAAATCATAAAAAAGAAAAAGTTTGATCAATCAATGAATATGATCCAGTCGGTTTCAATATGCGTGGACACCTTACCGGCACGCGGCCATGTGGTCACTACTTCCCGATGCACGTTGAAGAGACCGGGTGTTCAGTCTTAATGCACTCGCCAGCCAGGTTACACCTTCTACAGCGTTTCAACCAGCGTCACGAAATCTCAAGGACAGACCGTCCTCTCGCCGCGTAAACATTCACTGCGTCCATTTTGCATCGCTGCCTCGCGCGTTCAGAGTACTGAAAGTTATCCAGCTAACCTTCACTTTTAAAGCTGTCTCTTCGTTATCCTGATGAATTTCGCCGGGGACCTGAATTACGCTGAGACCTCTGTCAAAAAGGCAGTAACGGCGTTACCGTTAACGCGTTACTTTTTTCTCGGTAACGCGTAAGGTAGTCGTTACATTTTCAAAACGGTAACGGTGAACGTACTGACGCTACTTAATGCCAGTAACGGGTAACGTAGTTACGTTAATCGTTACACATTCTTCCCAAGACTTGAAAAATGTACACTTCAATTCTTTTTCGTGTTTCGAGGCGCCAAGTCATCTGATATTTTTGCATCAATAATGACAGATGGGCCAGTTCGTACATGACTTATTTTGACAAAATGTGCCGCAAGACAGGGACAGAGTAAGTAAGACAACACAACACGAAGCGGTACTTTCAACTGAACGTTTATTGCTTTTTTGCTTTTTTTGCATTTTTTACGCGCTTTTTCTCGCGAGTATTTCGGTAAGACCATAAATTACGTTCAGTTTCTACATGGACATAATGCTTTTTGAAATATGACGCTTATGCACACCTGCACACTCACAACAGTAAAATGTGTTAATTTAATATTAAAATAAATAACGCAATAGTAACGTGCGTTACATTTTATCGGTAACGTAACGGTAACGCGTTCCTTTTATTTGCAAGTAACGAGTAACGCATTTCGTCACTTTTTTGTTTTTTGGTAACGCCTGCAACATCGCAAAAAGGTAATCGAGAAAGTGTAAGCAAAATGAAAAGTGAACTTTATCTCCAAAATCCTACAATGCATGAAATACATCATTTACGGAGCGCTCGCTTAAATTTGTTTAAAAGACATTAAGCGACCCGTGACGTTATGGTGCGAAGTCGTGGTGCCAAGTGACAGTGACGTCACGCACGTCACGCCACGTAACGTTGCTTTAAGTGACGCCACGTAACAGTGTCACCTGACAGCGTGTCGTCACGTGCGCCCCTTACAGTATGCCCAGGCACACGGGCGGACAAATTCCGGGGAGGGTTTCCCACTCTGAAAGCTTTCATGCTTTCAAAGCAAACGCCGAGCGAGGAATATGTGCGTAAAGTTAATAGGGAAACACTCGTAGCGAGTCAGTCACAGAGGCGAAACTGGCAGACGGTGAACTGAAAGCGTCAAGAAAGGGTCGGCGCAGTTCACGAACAGCCGCTGGAGAACAAGAAGAGACGGCCGAGCCTGGCAGCGACGAGGTCGTTCTCTTCCAGAGCAACAAAGCGCGCTTGGGGGCAACACAGCAGAAGCAAGAAGAAGGCAGGGCGACCAGCCGCCGCCGCCGCAGTGGCCGGCGTCGGGGCGTCTAGTTGCCATGGTGACGGATCGCCCACACGCCATCGTCGCCGGTCTAAATGCGCCCAGCGGGACGAACGACAGAGTCAGCAGGACCTTTGTGCAGCCTCGTGCAAGAGTTGGCCCCAATTACAATTACTCGCCGAGGAACCGGCCCCGAAGCAAGCAGGCAAAAGCGAACAGAGGCCCCCGACTGCCCGCTGGAGCAGCGACGCCGACAGCGCTCAGATGCAGGAGCTGGCGTCGGCCATCTTCTTTCTGCTCACCTTCCGGCAGAAAATAAGATGGCCGGAGCTAGCCTTTGAGGAAAGGGCCAACGAGTCGAGGTTTCCGGTGTCTGACGACTCTATTTTATTCTCTATTTGTTACCAAATGGGATTTGGCGTAAACAATTATGGCACATATTCCGATGAGAACAAGATCTGCGTTTATCGGCCTGCATTCCAGGGAGACAAGATCCCAGCAAACGGAATCGGTTCGAGACGTCAGTTAAAGAAGCGAGACAGCGATGCGCCACAGCAATGGAGACTTCAGCGGTAGGGATCGTGAGTTGGGGATCACGTGCGCCTATACGTAATTGTCAGCCTTGCCATGAAGGCGTCTTTTATCAATTTCCCCCGCATTAACCCGCATTACAGAGTGACTAAAGAAAAAAAAATGAACGCGAAAAATTAAGGCCACGAAGCTTCGATAACTTTTCTCCCGTCTCTTTTTTTTTTTTTGGGGGGGGGGGGGGGGGAATCGGTGTGGGGCAAATGTGGAGCAAAAAGCTCTTGCTGTAGACATTGAGAGATGATGATTTCAATTCTCATCTGCCTGTATTTAATAACTACTTCAAAACACACGTCACAGATCTTGTTGTCTTTCCCGATGAGATAATCGCCAGACCCGCCGTCTCCGAGTGTTTGCTATCTCTCCAGATGCCTAAATTCGGAAGTGCGTTCCTCGAGCGAAGTAAACTTGAGTCTCGATAAGATTGAATCACTATCAGAATCAGAGCCGGCAGACCTACTGTACTGGCCGAACTACCTCTTTGCACTGGACACGCAATTCGCCCCGTGCGACAGCAGAGCAGACTGACTTCACGCTGTCCAGACAACCACATATCAAATTAACTTTTTAGAGCCAAGTTATTTTGTTCTTTTCATTAGAAATACATATAGTTTGCTGGAACAAAAATCAACACTAGAAGCTCCGCTTATGCATATGCCTGAAGTGCTTCCTGTAGAAGATAGTTTTTTTATGGCGTATTGTTTGTTGGGCTTTAGTCAATAAAAATGACCAGTTCTAGGTGGAAAAACTTCCTTGTAAACTCACAAGGAGAGAATTTCAAGGGCACTATTTTACGATTCGAGAAGGGGGGTGGGGGGTTAACATCTCCAAAAAATTGGATCACTAATATAGCTACTTGCGTGGGGATTTCGAACGATACTATTATGGCTCATTTTAGGCAAGTTATGCATTATGTTTTGACAAAAACATTAAATCCTTGGGTGTACAAGACGTGATACAGCAATTATAGTTTCGAAACGCCGTCCGGCGGCGCCCTGTAGTGTCTGCTCCAAGGCTGAGGAAGGGGCGGGTGTCACGATATTTAATAATATTTTTAATAAGGAAATCGGCCGCCCACGAGTGTAATTTCGAGATTTCAAGGATGCCTAGAGCCCATAGATTGAGTTATCCCCATCAATAGATGATTTCACTTCAGTGCCGAATCACGCACATACAACCCAGCGCTGTATCAGCGCTTTATCACTGATACCATGGTGCCTGAAGCGCGACTCCAACTAGTGTGTTCAGCGTCCTACCTCGCCCATACGTCGAAAGTGGACTTGAAGTGGCAACAAATGACGTCACAGAAGTCGGAGTGTCACGCTGTCGGATGTCGCGATCCTGGCGGTTGGGCGTGGAAATTCAGGTAAAAATCACGAGCGAACGCGAGTGTCGCTGTCGTCGCGGCGTCCCAACTCCTGAGCATGCGCTGTAACTTTGTTGTGCGGTGTATAAGGCGCTGCGCATACGTCCACAGCTCAATGACTCAGCATTTTTCGCCCGGTTGATAAGCAATGAAAATGTCTAGACGTTTTGTAGCAGCTGCCCATGGGCGCCGCTATAACCGACCTTCAGCTTTTGTTTTCTCTTCGTACGTTTACTTCACCTCATCATTACCGCAGCAGGGCAGGTTATTTCCATTTTAGATTCTACTCTGTCCTTTTCCCTAGCATTGGCCTTTGTGGAGGCTCGTCAACGCCTGCTTCAGTGTTTGCGAACTGAGTGATCACCTTATCAGCCCAGTTGGCAAACTCCCACGGAGAGCGTGATCCCTTCTCGTACCCTTCAGCCGGGCTAACGCTGTTCGAAGCGCCAACCTTCTTGTTCGCTGCGGCGCGTCTTGCAATAGCAGTTCGAAACACGGCCGCAGCGGGCAAGAATGATGACGCTTCAAACAGCATTATATCGAATCTAGGGGTTATATCCGAGGAAACTGACGTGCGTCAGGGCGTGTATTAGAAGGGATCACTGGCAACTCTCCGTGGGAGTTGGACCAACTGAGGTGATCGAGAAACGTTGGGTAAGATGAGAAAAGGTCAGCAATGGTGACTGTAATCGAGCGCATGTGCAAAAGCGTCTATTCGTGGTGACAAGCTCGCTAGGGGCGCGTCTGTTTTCCTCACTATGGGTAGTGCACGTGCTACACACATGGTCATCTTTTAAGTTTCATAGTGCACAGAAGCTTCGCATTGCACGTGCTTGCACCAGCAGAGGAAGTTAAAGTATCCTCACTCTGGGTTGAGAAAAAATACCACCAGGCGGCGATGCTCACACTTCTCGCCGCGAGTACGAGCACAAACTCGGTGCGTGTTTCGCGACGAAAATAGTTAGAGTGTTTGGTCCAAACATAGTTTGCCAATGACGTTAAGGCCCGTTCACACTCTTGAGATCAAGTGCGACCGAGTACGACCGAGAGAGACCAGACCAATTTTAAGCGTCTTGAGATCTCTTAGGACCAGCACCGCTGTAGCGCATCCGGTCCTAAAAACCGGCCTGGTCTCTCTCGGTCATACTCGGTCGCAAGAGTGTGAACGGCACTTCAACCAGCAGTGCTGGTGGCCATTTCTACTTACTGCTCTTTTTGACGTACGTAAATTCAAACACACTGGATTGAAAGCTCGCAAAAAACTGAAGTACAACATTCCAGCGCGAACCGAAACACCAGCAAAACACAACACCTCGGCGCCAACGGAGGACACAACAGGTCTGACAGGGTTACCGTATGACACGCGCGAATAACGCACACTACCTGTTTTGCAACAATTCCTTTGGGCACTAATGCCCGCATCATACACCAAATTCACCCAAACTACTCTCAAACCCCGTTTCGTAAGTCGACACTGGTTCTTCTTTATGCGTTAGAGCACTGGCTCTATTATCAAATGAGCTCTGGTCTCATTTGTCAGAGGAACGTCAACGTGTAAAAAAGGAAATCATGAAAACCTCCGGGGATCAATCCTTGCGCGATGAATCTCTAGAGGGCAAAACATTGTAATACTTTTATGCGCTCGAAATCGGAAACGTTTCCCATTTGGAAGATGTTTCCACAAAACTTCCTGAAAGCAAAGCTAATAAATTAAGCGATCAACATTATTCAGACAAAAGAAAGAAAATAAATCTGAACGTTCAAGCGAAAATCACCCAGCAATATTTCTTTTCCTCGTAAGGCCATTCATCGAGCTTATTTTTATATTGACGCCGACGGGTTCTTTCTTCCACCAAAATAAATATATCAACCATCCTGGCAGCCCGTCTAAACACCGTAAAAACAGAAGTACGTGTGAAAACGTCCGATTAAAAACTATTAAAAAGGAGACAAAACAATAGCAAGAATAATTGACTCTACGAACGCCTCATTTAAATAATGTTAAACTGAATGAATGTGACGAGGAAAAAGTGAATGAATGATTTAATTATTTAATTAGCTTATTATTGTGCAGCGGGGGTAACAGATTGGATACATACGAGTGCCGCGCGCGGTGTTCTCCGAGCCTATTGTAGTACAAACCTTTGGTACACAACCATGTATCCGGTAAAACAATTCGGCGGCAATCACGCTGTGCACCAAACGACGCTTCCTCGAAAGATCGGTCCGTCGATGCTGCAACCTTTTGTCGTAATGAGACAGCTTTCATTTCATCGACACACCTTGAAAGTTTCGATCAGAGATATGGTTTCTTGTATGCGTGTGTGCGCGGACATTTCGGTGTCCGGACGCACCGAAATGTCCGCAAGCACGCATACAAGCAACACCCTCCACCGAGTGTTTCTCGGGGCTCCCTACAACTTTCCAATTGACACCTTCTTTCCCGAAGCAATATTTAAAAAGGTACCTAATTAGATTTAATCAATTAAATAATTAGGCTCAATAAAAATACCGGCGCTTTGGAAAGAAGTCTGCTAACATATAGTTCGAGATAGCTGGGGACATTCTGTATCCTTGTGAGGAACGAGGAGTGGGTTCCCTCAAAAGTGTCTGTGTATTGCTCCAGCGAACATCTCCGGAGATGGAGAGGGAAAGTAAAGAGACACGACTGGAGGTCCCATCTACCGCAGGGGGAAGGAACCGAGTCGCCGTCTTGGCAGACGGGGGAAGGGGGGGGGGGGGGGGAGCGCTTTCGGAGTGGTCCTGGAAAGACGGGTCGCGTCGCCGTGGTCGGACGGGAGCTTGCGGTTTTCGGCGTGCGGGGAGGACGCGCCGGGGGCCGTGCTGCTCTGCTTAGCAGCGATAGTTAGGATAGCTGCGTTACATACTTTGTTCAAATATTCCCAGTTATTTATTATTCAAGTTATAAGATGAAAAGCGCTGAAAATACCCAAAACCGCGGAGGTGTATAAAATAAATACAGATTAAAAACAAACTTGGCGAAAAATAGATAGCAAGAATTGTCTGCCAATTTTGAGCAGAAATAAACACATAACAAACCAAGCTATATGAGTATAAGCTCGAGCTTTTGACGTAGCTACTTTTGTAGGACTTGTTTTGTACAAGCGGGTTGCATAATGAAAAACTTTAATCGAAAGAACTATAATTATTGCGTTCTTTGTTGCCTTGCCTCAGTTATTCTCTAATATTATTTCATATAGGAAACAGGACAGGACGCAAATATCCCGGCACAATTAACTATTTATGCGAGTGCTTCGGAGCTCGTTTAGAACTATATAGTTGTCTTTCGAGAATAATGAAAACCAACTGTGCCCTTTGAGGTTGTGCGACCTGTTAGCCACAAGGGTTCAGTTTTGCGACGTTTGTCTGCTTGCTCGCCACATCCTAAATACCAGACCACAAAAGCCGTTGGCACGATAGTCTATGTCGTAAAACTCAGCGATCTCACTAAACCGCACTTGGCATTGTCCACAGTGAAGCGAATATCCCTTTCCACCGGCTTTTTATTTCTGCAGACCAGTCTTTAAATTACAAAGTCAGAGCAAAAAAGAAAACAAAAAAAAACAATTAGGTCCAGAGATAAATTTATAAAGTTGGCATCACGAGCCACACCAGTGGCACCACTAACTAGCACCTCCCAGGGCCTTCTTTTCCGCTTTCCCGTAAAGAGTCGACAAGGCGCACGCGAAAGTGGGGGATAGCCGCTTCGTTCCCTCAAAAAAGCCCCCGACTAGTTTCCCCGATCTTCCGTGCCTTTGGACGAACTCTCAAGGTCGCCGGAAGATGATCGCGGGAGAGCGTCCCCCCCCCCCCTGCTCCCACCCCCTTTCCTACCCTGTTCACACCACCCTGTTTCAAGACGTCACAGTCCAAGCGGCGAGGATTGGTTAGACTGCTTGTCTGTCACTTTGCCCCCACCCCTGTTTTCTTGCGTGTTTTTACTTCGTCCGGCCAAACTCCAGCGCCATCTATGAGAAAGAGCGGACATGACGGTAGAGGGTGAGTCCCCTTAAGTACGAGAGATAACTACCGTATTTTCCTGGCTATAGTGCGCGGACTATACATGTTTAAAAGTTGAAATTTTAGGCTGTGTGGACTATCTACGCGTGCGGACTATACAGGAGTTTTGTTTTTCAGGATCGTTCATTATGACGAGACGTGACGGATTTGGTGAATGAAAGAGTATGTTATTGATGATTTATATATAATACAAGCTTCTTTATGATGTAAAAAAGCAGACATTTGTCAAGCTGTGCCGTGTATGAGAAGATTTTCGTGTCGACTAAGCACCAGGGACGGACTATGCACGGCGTGCGAACTATGCACCGGGTGCGGACAATCTAAGCAATTTTTTTTTTTTTTTGCTTAGATAGCGCGAGAGCCTAGACAGCGTGGCACCGCCTGCAGGTGCGTTCTCCGTGCGCTTCAACATCTCCGAGCAGAGCACACACAACAACGGCGTCAAGTGAAACAGGACTCGAGCCGACAAAGAGACAAAAGCGCGGAGTAGATCTGCCTAGATTAAAGAGAGAAAGCAGCTTCAACCGTGGAGCGCGTCTGCAATTTAATGGAGGACACATCCTGCGCCGACTGGTTGCAGGTACGAAAGCGTTGCGTTGTCATCTTGCAAGGAGGAAACATGGCACGAAGAGACGAACCGTTTACAAACGACCACAGCCGCAGACTGCGTCTTGTATGATATATTAGCGGCGGACACAAATCAAGCAGTTGGAAACACTCTGTAATCTGGACTCACTAGCACGACACAACAAGCGCAGCGCCGCGCAGCGGACGGAGGGAAACGTAGTATACATAGACAGCGTTCCGTTCCCAGTCCCCCGGGAAATTGAGCCGAGCGCAAATTGAAGACTCCGTTTCGCTTTCTCCGCCCGCGCGGGAGCCAGTGTGACGCGCGGCGGAAGCGGCGGCGAATTATGGAGTTCCAGCTCGCGGGAGTCTTAACTCTCTCCTGCCTCGGGCCGGGGTGTATATTGCAAGCCCGGAAGCCGGCAGCAATCGCGAGCTGCCTCTCCTCGGCAGAGCGAAGAGACAACATGCTCTTTCAACGCGGCGGGCGCCACGTTCAAGCGTAGATTAGCCGTCGGCGCAGTACGTTGCTCAAGCGCGAGAACGATCCGTCAACGTGTTTCGTGGCCCTGCGAACGCCGATGTTAAGTGTGAAGCCGACGTAAACCTTTCGTCGGAAAACGGTGTTAAACGAGCCACGTGATGCTTCGGGTTGGTTCCTGCCTTTGAGCGATCGTTACTTCAAATTTAAATGTTAATGCACGCGACCAACTGTTAGCACAAGACAGCCGCGGAAACATAATAAGTTCTAAATAAATAATAAAAAAGCTATCGAGGAAAACAAAATACACCCCTGTATGTAGTCTGAAGGTACTACGTAATATTGTTACGAATAAAAACATAAAGTTGAATAATAAAACTTAAAATGAACGTTTAATGCGGTGAATTTGGGCTGAGAAACATACTTTGACGGCGACGGAACCACGACTGACTCAAGCAGTCATGCGAAGCTCCTTTTATAGGCGCGTAAGTACCTAAAAATATCCAAACTAAAAAAAAGGTTCTTGAGTCATTTAGAAGCATTCCAGTCATGCATACAAAATAAGAACTAAAACTAAGAGCGCCGGCGGGGATCAAACCCCAGCCAGCGGCGTGGGAGTCGAGCACGCTGCTGACTCAGCTATTCGCACGCGACAATATTTTATAACTACGTTAAATGGAACACAAACCCCTACTGGCCTCGAGACCCAGATTGAAATTGGGGTAACCGTGCTCTTCTTTGTTTATGGTCCTCTATGAGACACGTGGTGCTTCTCTCTGTTCACAATGCGTGTGGAGACAAAGCATCCACAAAAGCGGCACAGAGAACAGGTAAGGGTACAGAGCACGAGCTCTTAGCAGTTGATTTTAGTGCGCGAGCGCTGCATTGGCGCCTTCCATGACTTCGGCCTCGCGCGCGTAGCATGCGTTTTGCTTCGAGTGAGTGTAAAACAAAGCGTAGTTCTGCTTTTTACCATATGAGCCCTTCCAATCGAATCTCGACAGGAATAGTTCACGGCTTGTTTCCTTTTTGTCAAACAGATTAGAAGAAGGAAAAAAATTATAAAGAAGGGCCTATCTGGTTTGCCATTCTTCAGTACCAACTTATAATAAAACAACCTGCCCGGCTTGCACGAAAAAAACATCTACTACACGATGCATTTGTATAATTGGTATTCAATGGACGCCATATTTGAGGTGACTGCACACAGCGCATGCGCGGGATGAGTTCCTGTTTATGGTCTCCCAAAGACGACAATCTCACGGCTAATTCGAGTGGTCATTTCGAGGCAAAATATTTTGCCATATCTTCGGCAAAGGCGTTGGCGTGGTCAAGGGCTGGCGAGTGCGCGCCGTTCGGGTGGCGCTTCTCAGAGTGTGGCGGCAATTTACCGGCACAATTTTTGCCCGAGCTTCAAGAGGTCGGGCAGCTTGTCTGCCAGACTGTATCCGGTATCGTCATATCCGAATCGGGAAAGGGAACCAAACGAAACAATGCTCACCGATAGCGGGTTCGAGTAGAAAACGAAGCCACTGAGACAGACACCCCTCTGTGGTCCGAGAAAAGACAGCAAAATCAACGGAGATAAAGATAAAATATTTTTAAAAAAGGTTGCGCAAGATCAGTATGCTACGGGACACAGCGTGTTATTAGACCACTGTAAAAAAAATGTATTGATAGTGCTGCAGTTCAACACTTGAACGCGCATTACTATTTCAAAGCAGACCCGTTGATGATGTTTAAATATAACGAATAAAAGTCTGTTTCAAAGGGCTGGGCCAAATGAAATGTATGATGATTCCAGAAAGAAGGTAATAGCAAAAAAAGTAGAAAATAAACAGCGACGCTGGTGAACCTTTTGGGATCCTTGTAAGATGGCAACAGTTCTTCCCGAATCCAAACAAATTATACTAAAATTTGTTTACCCACATCTCAGAGTCCGAATATATGTTGCTGATGCCTGCAGCGTGTCTTTTGTACCATAAAATAAAAAAGAAGTTAACTAAGCTCACGTGCTCTCCAGGAAACCGAAAATGCCAGTGGCCGGCACTTTGTGTTCGGGTGGAGAGGGTCACGTGGTGCGCCGCTGGCGCGATTTTGGTTGCCGGTGCCGCCGGCGAGTGCTCGCCGGCGATTGACCACTCGAATTCGCCATTAATGGAGCGCAATGTGCTTTCTGAAAGCGTCGTGAAAGCTTGCCGGCAGTGCGTGCTCAGCAGCAGCGCGCTCAGCCATGGCCGCCAGAGAATACATCCTAGGGTGCCTTCATGTGCGCTTTGCTTAGGGTGGTGGCATCTCGCCATTTTGTCCCACACGTTTATTCTTATTTTTTGTTCAGAAGCGCGTGAAAGAGCGTGTCCTGCACGCGTTTGTGGCGCTGACTGTGCTATGGTGACATTTTGTTTTCGTCGATTTCTTTATATTTTCCCCGTGAGCGCGTGCTGTCGGCATCGGGTACTTCAAAGGTGGCATCACCCTAAACAGAAGGATATTGAGGCACCCTAATACATCCTATTGGCGACGTGAGTACAGTGAACTAGAATATAGGGGCAGTGGAAAAAGCGTCGGCGGCGCCCCCTCGGCCGTGTGAAGCCAGAAGTGTAGACTGCCACGACTGGCACTGTTGTCGAAATCCGGAGGACATGGCTACTGTAACATGGGATATGGCGTCGCGTACGTTCTCAGATGGTTTCTGTGGTGTCTATGGTCGTTTTCGCAATATTTTCTTTCGTGAATGTAAAGTGCTTGGCATTATCATTACATAGGTTCGAGTCTTGTCGCTAAGCAATGAAAACGAAGAGAAAGAAGACGGATGCGCACCGCTGCGCGCCAGCATGCAAGACTGGTTACCCCGATTTTCATTACATTGCCCAAGTAAGCTGTAAATATAAATTCATAGACGTTGGAACACCCATAAAGCATGCATAGATCACACTAATGAACCGCTAAGATAAAATTAAAAAAACACTTCGCTGGCAGGAGTGCTCCGGAATCGAACACCAGCGCTACCTGGTAGGTTCTACACGAAGCGCCTCACCTGGAGGTCGGTTATTTTTCCACTACTCCTATTCTAGTTCACTGTAACGTGAGCGATCGAAAGCCTCACTGTGGTCGGCCTGCCGCGATTAGTCGAATGCTGACTATGACGTCAGCAAATGATTTCTCATCAGCGGAAATAAGAGCAATGTACGAACTTCAATTTTGACGGTATTGGCGGTGTTGCTTTCAGAGGACAATGATTTCAAACTTCTATCATGCTATATACAAATACCACCAACCTTGTTGTTCGCAAGGTAATGACGTCAGGAGAGGAAACCATAGGAGGGCGCCACCAAAAACATCTCCCCGCCAATATGTGTGCCTATTCACTGGCGGCCTTAGCTGTGTGCCTGTGTGCGCGAATGCTGAGCGCGTGCTGATGGCGGACTCCCAGAGTTCTTTTGCAACGTGCATTCCGCATCATCAAGACTGCCGGTCTTAGCAGCCTAGTAATGTGAGCTCGTTCTGAGCATGCGCTCTAAACAGCGGCCTCAAATATGGCGTCCAGTGAACACCCCCTATATGGACTTGTTTTGTCAGTCCGGATTTTGACGAAAACCACATTTATGTAGAATATATTCGTGGTAGAGTATACAACAATCGACCACCTAGCAAAGTCGTTATAAAAAATAAAAAAACAGGAAAAAAGAAATAACTTTTTACTTGAACTTTTTACTGTAGTGACAGCTACCTTATGCAAGGTTAAAGGAACCATGAAATCATTTGTCCACTTTCATTAAATACTACTTAGAATAACTCCCTAACGTTATAACTGAATAAACTTGCCTTGGTTTTCCTTCCTATGCAATGGCAGTCGCACAAAAAAAAAAAAAAAAGTAGCATCGTTTATTTTTTTTAACTCGGAGCCAGAACAAGCGGTTACGTGGCCTGGTGCCTGTCCCATGCCGAAAACGTTAATCATATTATAGCCTCCTATATAGAATACTGACAAAGCCTGGCAGATCACCACGAGACGCAGCCGCCGAAAGTGGAAAGGTAGAGCGGCAGACAACAGGCATGTAACGGGCGCCCCGCTGCGGCGAGACGCCGATACACACTTGTCCCGAGCGATGGAATGTCGGCTCCTGCTTCACGCGTTCCTCAGGCTACCGCTTCTTTTCTCGTCGGGTTTGAAAAGCATGTTTCGGGTCCTGGCCGCTGCAAACGTTGTGCGCTGTACACCAGACTCCCCTAGCAAAAGCGCGCGTGTGTATGAAGGCAGTCTAGACTCCCCGAGAAATGCTACCAGATCCTCGCGTTCTACATCTGCGACCGGGCACTCTGTGGCTCCGTCATCGAACTGCTAGTCTTTGTGAGTATAGAGGAGGCTATGATCATCCCCACGCTCTGGTGTTGGAAAAGTAGAAAACGCGTGCTGAGCTCTAGGCATTGTTAAAGTTCGGCTATTCTCATCACCAAAGTGGTTGGACGCAAGCCACTACCCGAGTGTCCGCCGAGGCATTGATAGTTACGAGCCGAAGTCGAGTGCTCACGCAATAGACCGATCTCATCAGCCAGTTTGACTACACCACCGCTGCCGCAATGCATCGAGGGAACTTTAGTCTTTTTGCGCGTGCGATAACCTCGCTGGAGCACTGCGCGTGTAAAGCACGAGAAGGCACGAGCACTCGCGTGCACGGCCGTTTGCCTCCTGAGAACTAAAGTTATGGTGGCGTCACGCATGCGCCGAACGCTTAGTGAGATCGGTCTATTCTCCTTTCTAAACCATGAGCCGCGTAGGACTGTTGTCAGGCAGGTATTTTCGATCCCACAATTACGTCATGAAGCTTTGCGAAGGCAAAACTGAGAGAAAAGTCACGTTTTATCTTCGTAATTTTACCGCGACAAAGAAACTTCTGAATCAGTGGCGGTCTGTGCGAGTATAGACCGTTGTACTGGAGGAGGGCAAGAAAGAAAAGGGGAAAGGGCTACCGGCGCTTTCTTCTTTTCTGAGTGGTTACGAACGAGCGAAAGACCCGGATGAACGCCTTAGACGCGTGTTTCTCCAAGATAGGTTGTTTTCTTCGCAGTGTCCTCTGTTCTATTTTACTTCCAGATATAATTATAGCTAACGGAATCAATGACGACAATCCCCTGGTCACCTGGACATCATTGTTCGGTAATAGGCTGCACAAATAACAACCGAAAGCGCAGATTATTATCGGAGGACATCTGTATAGCGCACGGGATCCGACAAGGCAAACTGCGGCTGCAATGTCTTCAAACTCCGTCGCTTTCCAAATGACCAAAACCTCCGGCGCCAGTGCCCCGTCCGTAAACAAAAAGTACTTTTCCCCGACGCCCCCTCTCGAGTGTGCTCCGAACATTTCGTGAATAGAGCGCAACGAACTTAGCGCTGTCCCGTCGATGAACATGCGCTTGCAAGGTGGGTGCAAGTTTTCTCGTGAAAATCGCTGTTTCAGCTTGTAACTTTTCGTAGCTTCATTTATCTTAATGCGGATATCTTGTAGTTGTAACATTGACTCGATTTTATCATCTACAACGCTTAGTTGAAGGCTCATTTCCGCCGCCGGGTGCTGCTGGAAATTGTCGAAAAGTTAGTTATATCGGTTTACCTTAATCGCGATCTCCTGTGCGATAGCGGAGCAATGAACTTACGTTGACCGTCCCAACGAGACTGGGTTCTTGTTATTTTCGCAAATTAGCACATAACGTAGCTGGAAAGAAAACATAAACTTTTATTACAGAAACATGTTCATGCATCCATTTCGAATCGCTGAATCATTGGTCGACTCACTCCTGCAATGGTCCCATCTCGACTTCGCTGCCTTCAGTTCTAGACAAAGGACACACTCGTCGACACGGGATCCTCAATTAATACATTTATAAAGATCTGCAAGCCGGAGCGAGCTGCCTTCGATCGTTCCGTGCAATTCTCTTATTTCGCGCGTCTTTGTTCACATAACATTTCATTGTTGTGGACGACACGAGACGCCAAAATATTATCGGTATACAGCATCTAAAACGACGAAAACTCCGAAGGGAAATTCAATCGATGTAAACTGATAAAATATTTTGAGTACTCACCTGCGATTTCTATAGTTGGCGAGTTCAGTGCCGCTTTTTTCGGCATCGCCGCACTGGCGGACGCCATAATGTGGGGCAAGAAACCTTCCCAATGAGTTGAAAAACACCATCCGCGGCACACAAGAATACAAGACGCGCCCTAAGTCGGATACCCAGAACTTTGGAGCACCCAACAGCACACCCAACGCGGGAGTGACGCCCCGAAGTGCACTTTCGCCAACCTTTCTAACCACTCAGCATGACCGCGGAACCTCACGCTTGCTAGATGGCGCTACAGTATTCAAAATGGCGCTACCCTCGATAAAACGGTCCATACTTGGGCCAGATTAGGACCAGTACGCCTATGCAAAGTCATGAACATTCCAGCGCGATATCGTTTCATGACCCTTTAATATATATTTGGCTAACTAGGACCACGAACATAACCACCACATTTAAAAAGCGACGTGTTCGTCTTTGTGCGTATTAAAAAGAGGGTGGAAACCCGGATATTCGAAACGGCTGCCGCCACGGAAGCGATTCAATAATAAAATAAAGATTAACGCTCTGCGAAACTCTTTTCGCGCAATAACAATAAATAGACTCGGAAAAGTGAACAAAGCACGTTCCCAATGCATATTTAACACCAACAACTCTCAACGGAGAAGCCGAAGCCACGTGTCAAAGAGTCGTGAACGTTCGCAAAACACAACAAAAAAGCCAGATAAAAAAAATAATAAGCGGGCGGGCAGTGCGTCAATGGTCCACGTTGAAAAGCCACGAACGCCAATGGACTCAATAAATCGAGGCAAAGGCACAAAGTCACATTCGAAACAGAAATCCCCAGGTGACACCACCGGCGACCAAATCGATCGGTAGATACATGGCGGCGGCAAACATCGAGAGCAAAGCAGAAGTACGCTTATAATCACAGTGGCCGATTCGAAACAAGAAATCGCCGCAATAACAAATTGTGACTATATCCGGGTCATTGTTCCTCGACCGCCAGCACGGTTTCGGAACGGAGTTGGTGTCAGTATAACCGAATTGTTATTGTAAGCGATGTGAGTGTCGGAGAATTCCTGTGCACCTTCGGAAAGCGGGCCGGTCGCAAAGAGCAAGCGAAACGATAAACGTAGCAAAGCGTAAATAAACCGACCAACAACAACCAAAAAGAAAGGGTAAGAGAACGATTGGGAAACAACAAACGAGCCAGCAAACAAAAAGGTGAGCCAACAAGCATACAAACAAACACTGCCAACGGTGAATGTCAAAACTCCCTCGAGACCTCACCACCGGAGAACAATGAACGCTGGAGCTTGAAGAGAAAAACGAAAAAACGTAAAGGCTACCGATACGAGGTGCCAATAAAAATACAAACAAAAAGAGCACGTCACTCCTCCTCACGTCAAAGCGAACCGCGGCGAACTCTACAGCGTACCTGATCCAATCAATCGCCGGCAGCCTAGCACGTGACACTTCAGTCGGGCACTGCCATTCGCGGAGTACGAAACCACGTGCGGCGATCCCCGAAGTCTGATTGGCCCGGATGAGTCCCAGCGCTCGCCAAGGTCAAACCGAATCGAAATACAGCGATTAAGAAGTGAAACAAACATACCGGGAACGTTTAACTAGTGCGAAGATGAGGAAAGAGAGAGAGAGAGAGAGATGTCAGCTGAGATCGGCACAGCATTGGAACATGCATAGATGACACCTCCCATTAGCTACTGTCTCTAAGGGATAACGATAGCGTATGTTCCCTCGCGTTAAACAAGACACTTCTTTTGTCTTTCAGTGTCCGTTTTACAGCTTTTTTTATTTTCATTATTTTCTGCCAAATCTGTTTTTAAGTTAGAAAAGCGCATTCCCAGGGGTTCAATCAAGGACAGAGTGATTCATGCGAGGCAGCCGTTAATTTCTCAACCATTTCTCGTTTCCTCGGCCAGTCCGGAGCGGTCGACAAATCGAAGAGCGCTTTGTCAGGTGGATTGCTTTGTTGCTTCGATATAAAAAAAAACTAAATAATAAAAATGTATAGGAGAAATTGTTCAGATAGGGGCATAAGAGTAATCGAGGTACTGTAATGATTAACGGTTATTTATGCTCACTGACAGCTTAAGAAATGGCCGGCGCTGTGTCCTTCGCGCTCCTTGCTTCGTTTTTGGGAGTGTTTATCGGTTAATGAAGCAAGTGTCATTCGGGAAAGAAAGCCCTCGCGCGTAAAACTCCTTATACGGTTAACTGATGCAACGCGCGAGCACGTGCATCTGCTCGTTTGACAAAACGGACGAGGGAGTTGACCTTCGAGACTTGCCAAATTGTCAAGCGAAGAAGGTGCACATAAAACGCAATGTAACTTTGCTAAAACAAAAACAAAAAAGAACGTGATTTTTGTTTTTCATATAGCCAGCCACGCACGGTTAGAATTTTGAGAAACGCCGAGGAACAATATTTTTAGAACTCACAATTCTTAGGCTATTTTCGCTATTTTTTTTCCCTCGCCGCGTAAGGGACACGTGCGTAAAAACCAACCGATAATCGCACGAAAAAAAAACCAAAGAAAAACCTAGCTTTACATATTTTTATTAACACGTGTAGATTCTTAGTATACGACAATCGCAACTATAATAATTTATATATTTGTTTCATTTTCCAATCAGGGGACCCGAACAAAAAGCTGCAATGGCAGCTCGACGAAAGTTCAGGTCCCCTTCACAACACGCTAAACCCAGCAAGCCCACACAAAAAAAAAATAGTGCGACAATGAAATGAAATACAGGGCATGTCACTTTGACTATGGTTTGAACTAATCCACAAGTGAGTGTATACGCGGAGTAAATACCTTCACTAATCGAAAGGTGCACTTGCACTATATCACGCGTTCCACACCGTCGAGATAGTCCCTCCTGGCAAACGGGGACAGCTCGTTCCTGCATTTTCTTTTCTTTTTTTGTGAACAAAACGTTTAGATAAGGCACCCAGTGAATACACAGTACAGAAACATCCAAATAAATGTCCCTTCTGCTGCTTATCTGTAATGTTAAGAGGACCCATATCCACGTGGAAAAGGAGCAGTTAACCCGATAGCGGCCGCTATATCTTTCAGTCGTCGACTTCATCACAGTTGAAGTACGCGTCGAGTAACCAGCATCCACTCGCTACACACACAAGGAGCAAGAAAGAAATATATATATATAGGAAAGTTTGATCGACATGCAAAATACCCCTCAACTGCAGAGTAAGCAACTGTTGTCCCACAACACAAACCTCAAAAAAGGAAAAGAACAATACCAAAACGCCTGGTCCTCATGCAAAAAAACGTCCAGTTCAGTGCACAGAAGATACCCTTCAACTCAAACCCAGGGAAAAAAAGAAAGAAACGGGCTTAACATTAAATCTCTCGGACAAAGCGCGAAGAGAGTGCCGCCGCGCGAGTCCATCGCCACATATCTCGCCACGCCAGAAACCCTTAGCCCAACATCACCGCGGCGGCCACGAAGGCGCAGCATCCAGAGTAGCGGCGAGAGAGCCTAGATTTAAGAGAGGAAGCAATTTCAACCACGTGGAGCGCTTGCAATGTAATGGCAAACGCCTCCTGCGTCGATCGGTTGCAAATGCGCATGCGCCGCGCTGTCGAATGGAGAGGAGGAAAGCGGGCGAAAAGGCGTAGACGTTTGCAGACGACCAAACGCGTTCGTTACTCTCCTCGTGTTGCAAACGCGGCCGTGAACCACGTGACCCTTGCTCGAGCAGTTGGAAGCTCTCCGAAATTCGGACTCTCTAGCGGATGCCCGACACAGTGGGTGGCGTCGCCGTGGCCTCCCGCGTCCCCTCTAAGTGGATCGGCGTCCGCTCGGGCAATCGCGCAGAGGCGGCGGAGATAGCCTGCGGTACACCGCCCGGCCAGGGCTCCGTAAAGTGGCTCCCGCCAATTACGGATAATTGCTGAGTAAGAGCGCGCGCGAGCCTAGGAACGGGGCACCCGCGCGCGGAGCCGTCCACGTCACGGGGTCGGTGCGTAGTGCGTCGCAGCGTCGCCACGTTGAGTGTTCAGTGCGACCAACCAACAGCAGCCTCGCTTAAAACCGCGGTCATACTGCAAATACATCACACAAAGGACAAGCCTGCAGACATGCCCGAAGCATATATATATATATATATATATATATATATATATATATATATATATATATATATATATATATATATAACTAGGGAAGAAAAAACCCTTGGAGAACAGCAGCAACGGACGATTTATTCTTCGACGCTTCGGCCAGAGTTCGGCCTTTCGTCAGAAGCTTCCTGACGAAGGCCGGACTCCGGCCGAAACGTCGAAGAATAAACCGTCCGTTTGCTGTTTTCACCAAGGGTTTTTTTCTTCCCAGTTATATACCCACGCCTTCGGCCTCCCTCCACCACACACACTATACTATATATATATATATATATATATATATATATATATATATATATATATATATATATATATATATATATATATATATATATATATATATATATATATATATATACGCTGTGAAATTACTAAGGAGGCTTGGCAAGCAACGTCTAGACAGTTGGGTATTTAATTTACGACGCACTTCAGTCTTCCTTTTCCAGCGTCTACCTCGTAGTTCTCGACAACAAGAAAGCATGCGATTGCAGTGCAACCGTCCCAATCCTCCTGTGGAGAGGGGGCGACTGCAGGGATTAGAGATAGTTTTCGTTGTGCTGAACGTACGGCGTATACAGTTTCATTTGAGACGCACGGACGATATCCTTCTTCCATGAAGGGCCGTCTTAAATAGGCGTCACTCGTTCCACTTCGTAGTTCGCGTCAGTGACGCGGTATGGTCCGGAACACCCTTGAGAGATGTTGTTCCGAGCGGCCGACGAAACGAACGGGCGACCAAACTAAGACCAGATCACCGACACTGTACTTGACTTGTCGATGCTTTTCGTTTTAACGAATGGCCTGTGTCTGCTGAGAGGCGATTGTGCGCGTTGGTGGGCGAGTTGGCGAGAGTCCTCTTGCCGGTGAAGGACGTGGAAGTGGAAGCGCTTGGAAGGATCGTTTCTAGGCGCGTTAGCTACATCTCGACCCTACACTGGGTAAAATGGCGAATAGTGCGTAGTTTCGGTGGAATTGTAGGCATAGGTCAGAAACGGTAATATCTCGTCCCAGTTGTCTCGATTACGGGAAATGTACATTGCAAGCATTGAGGCGAGGGTTCGGTCGAAACGTTCTGTCATCCCATTTGCTTTTGGGGCTGGTAGGCGGTTCTGGTGCGATGGATGGTGCGGCAGTGTCGAAGAAGATTCTGAATTACTGCAGATAGAAAGACACCTTGATCGCTGGCAAGTTTTCTGGGAGATCCGTGTCTCAGAACGATGATGTGAAGAAAAACGAGGCCACCTCTTCTGCATTTGGTGTCGCAAGTGCTTGAATTTCCACGTATCGTGACAAATGGTCAACAACAACGGATACCCATCGGTTTTTTTTTCTCGTTTTTTTTTTATCGTGGATTCCGGAAAAGTGTTAAGGAGCTCAATGCCAACACTTTAAAAGGGGTGGTTAGGTGGTTGAATGGGATGCAGATGGCCCAATGGGACGAGGGTAGACCCTTTCCGGCGCTGGAAAGCTTCGCATGATGTAACGTATTTTTGAATACTTTTTTATAAACCAAACCAAAAAGAAACGAGAGCGGATTGGTTGTATGTGCGGAACACACCCTTATGTCCGGCGGTCGGATCATCACGGAGAAAACGAAGTATATCAGAGCGTAAATATCGGGAGATCACAAGAAGCAGTGGTTGTCCTGTAGGCTCATAATTACGACGATAAAAAACTCGGTCAACTATTGGACACATATTTCCCATTTTCGCTGCTCTACTTCGGGGAAAAGGATGATGCAACAGTTGGATGATACTTTGCAGTTTTGGATCATTACGTTGTTTCGTGGCGATGTTTATCTGTCCAGAGAGTGCTTCAAGAGGCACTTCAGTGGCATCATTGTCAATGCTAGCGGTAGGTCGTGGAGAACAGCGAGACAAAGCGTCAGCCTTTTGGAGAGCGCGGCCTGCCTTGTAGACTACCTCGAGATCGTATTCATGGTGACGAAGTGACCATCTAGCAGGACGTCCTGATGGATTTTTGGTATTTTTCAACCAGCAGACGGCGTGGTGGTCAGTGACTACATGAAAGCGTAGTCCAAAGCGGTACGGTTTGAACTTAGTTATGGCTCATATTATAGCCAGACAACCTTTCTCTGTGGTGGAGTAATTCATTTCTGCTTTAGTGAGTGTGCGGTGAGCGTACGCAATAACCTGCTCCTTTTTCTTTTTTTCTTTTTTTTCTGAATGAGAATTGCACAAATTTTATACGCGCTTGCGTCCGGATGTATTTCTGTGTGAGAGCACAGGTCAAAATAACATAGAATCAGATTATTGGACAAGCATAACTTCAAGGATCTAAAAAGGTTATCCTAATCTTCCGTCCCTTTCAATTGTGCTTTCTGGAGAGAAGGTGATTAAGAGATGCAGCCCGGTCAGCGAAGTGTTGAATGAAGCGACGAGAGTATGAGCAGAGGCCCAAGAAGCTTTTCAGTTGCTTAACATTGATAGCGCGGGGAAATTCGGAGACGAATTTTGTTTTGGCGGGGTCAGGACGTATATTATGTACGCTGACAGTGTTTCCCAAGATCTGAATTTGGCGGCAAGTGAGATCACATTTCGTGGAGTTAAGTTGGAGGCTTGCTGTTTTAATGCATTCCAGGACAGACTGCAATCGTGAGAGACGCTCTTCGAATGCTGCAGAAGAGATGACAACACCGTCATTCTCTCGAACGTGGCAGCAGCGTTGCCTAGACCAAAAGGGAGGACTCATTCATAGAGCCAGCCGGGAATTATGAAAGCTGTTTTTTTTCACTATCCTGCTTATGTATCGGTATCTGCCAATATCCGGATCGTAAGTTTAAAGAAGAAAACAATTCGGATCCTTGTAAGGTGTCTAAAACGTCATCGATTCGTGGAGGAGTATAGACGTCCTCTTTTGTGACCTCATTTTGGCGTCTGTAATCTACGAAAACTCTCCATGGCTCATGTTTCTTCTTAATGAGAACTTAAGGTAAGGACCAGGGACTTCACGGAGCCGCTGCCATTGAAATGGATACATTATTCCCCTTCCTCTTTTCCTCAACATAGTGGCCAGTTAATAGCCTCGAGCTAGATCTGATGTTTTTGTTTCAATAGACATTCTCTTCATCCTTTTGAGGTCCCAGCCCCTTGTAGAACACACGCCGCAGAGATCGGCTAATAAATATTTCCAACGAGTCTTTATAAATATAGCGAAGGATTAACAATAAATGGTGGAGTTTTCAAAATTCAAATTTTAATCAAAATCTACCAAATTTACGAAGGGTTCACAAAGCTGCGATGAACGGCGGGATCCGGTCGAATGAAGATGCTTAACGAACGTTATAACTTGTAACCGACAAATACCCTTTGGGTCATTGCGTTCTTTTAGGCAGCTGTACGAACCTCATGCGAATACTTCCGACATCCGCAAGTGCTCTCGCGTACAAAAACTATAGCCGAATCGGGTAGCAAATCCAGCGCCTACGACCCAGTCATAGCTCCGCATTCAGAACGAAGTCTAGAACGGGACCCTTGCCGGCGATGATCAGCAAGCGTCTCAATAAAGTAAAACAGCACTACCGAAAACCGCAACACACAAACAAAAGAAACATCCAACATCATTCTACTATACTCTGTTCACCCTTAAGCTGAGACTGCAGCCACAAGCACGAGAGCTCGAGGTCGCTGCTATGAGGCGTTCTTCCGCAGAATGGGCCCTCGCGCTACAAATGCACGTCTCAAAGCCAGGAGCGCGGGCTAGCTCGCGCTTGCAGCTTTGGCCGCAGTCTCAGCTTAAGGGTACACAGAGTATACATGGGTCTCGTTTTCCGCGCCGGTTTATTTTTCTTTCTTATTAGTTTACAAGATGCACCATAAAAAGCACGCTTCATCTCGCAAGTCCAGTAGAGCTTTAATAAAGGCCCATTCACACAAGAGTCATTGCTTAAGGTCCCTACGTACAGTTGCGTTTGAGAGCGTTTGAGTGCGTTTGACTCCGTTGCGGCGGCGAGAAACCAGGTCATCATTGCTTCTTGTGTTGCGTGCCAAGCTAATCCTTGAAATGGATTCTACGCTGTCATACGAAGCACAGATGTGCCGGTTAATTCGCTTTCGTTTCTCGACGCAACGCACTCAAACGCGCTCAAGTGCAAATTGCGTAGAGGCATTTGCGTTTTCTTACGGCCCCTACGCAGAGTCGCTTTTGAGAGCGTTTGAATGCGTTTGACTGCTTTGCGTCAAGAAACGAAAGCGAGTCAGCCGCACATCTGTGCTTTGTATGAAGCGTAGAATCCAATTCAAAGAGTAGCTTGGTACGCGACATAAGAAGCAGGTATCTCCTGGCTTCTCGCAGCTGCAACGCAGTCAAACGGTCTCAAATGTAACTGTGCGTAGGGGCCTTTACGTCGCGTTATGAGTCACCAGAACATCCGGGCTTCACATGCCGCGTGCAGAGGTACTCCTTGAATTGGCTGCCACGCACGGAGCACGGATTTCCCCGTGATTCTTGACGTAAGCAGAAGAAAGCTGTCGTAACAAAACGCAATGCAAGCAAACGGTACTGCGTAAATGGGCCTTTGGGCGACAAAAACCTCTGCCTATGCACGAAAACCAACAAAAAAACCTTCCTTTACAGGTGCACGAACGCGAGGAATACGAGGTCCAGCCGCACCACGCTCCAACGATCGCGCGTAGTACAACTTCAAAGCCTTTTCGCTCAACAGGCGACCCGCAAAAGCAAAGAAAGGCCTAATCGCGGTTCGTCAAACGAAACCGCCAACAACTCCCCCGAAGAGAGTGCCCGCGAGTCCTTCGAACGGAAGAGAGCCGGCGTTCGCTCGTGCACGCGCGAAAGCAAACGCCGACCGTCAAGTTTAAACGAGAACGCCAAAACGTTAAACGCATTACACGCGTCCGCCGAGTTTACGGGCTCGCTTTCAGACCCGAGCTGCAGCGGCGCGAAAACAAGGGACAGGCATTCAACGACGCACAACGTAGCAAACGCAACATCGGGTCGCTTACATTTTTTTTTTGTTCTTTTTTAAGTAAAACAGAAAATGGAAAAAAGGGGGGAGGGGGCGGACTGATAACGCTTTTAAATTAAGAGCTTCGAGCAAAGCGCCGCAACGCACGACACACGAGGGGAGGGGAGGGGAGGAGGGGGGGGCTGCGCGAACCGCGATTTTACTGGCAAGCGGCGGAGCATCTCCGTTGAACAAACAGCGCTCGGCGCATTCCTAAGGTTTCCGGCAAATGCGTGCGCGCCCGTGTTTGAACAGAGACGGCGCCGCCGTAAATCTCGACCACGCTCCGTGTGGAAATTGTCTGTCCCTAGCTCGCGTGGGGTTACATGTATCAGCTTCGTGATTTTTGCTTTATTGGAGCGCGCAGAAATAAGAACGACAAAGTGATTGTTGGGGTTCGACACCCCGCTGGATACTTCGACGTTGCACGAGAAAAAGTAAGGTTAAAAAAAAAAGGAAACAGTCTCAACTTTTTTTTTGTTTCAAGACGAAAAACAAAACAAATAATTTTATATGTTAGCTCGTTTTGACGTCAACTTTTAGACATATGCGTACGAAACTCGGCTAAATTGTTATGTCCAGGAAAGAAAAACAAAAACGCGTAAACATTTGAAAGCCACAGTTTGAACAGTATGGTCGAAATTTCTAAAGCTGAAGCTTACGACTCACAGTGAATTGAGATTTTTTTTTTTGCGCAATTTATAGCATGATTGTTTCACTTTGTCTCTTCGCAGAAAATCCGAATTTTCTTTTTCTTTTCGAAATTAATTTTTATTGTTACCTTCGTCGCATGTGTACGGGACAGTCTATGTAATAAACGGGTGTAGGCCAAACTCATCGAGAAAAAACTCGTCGAAGGGTATTTCGTCGAATCGAATAGTTGTAATACGGCAACTTATAGAAGGGCCGTTGGTCGAAGAGGCTCTTTCGTTGCCACTTTATACGTGTATTTAGCTTTGATACTCGAAAAACAAACACATACTAGTGCACCGTCACTTTTGCGCACAAAGTATTGCTGATGTTTAGTATTGCGTACGCTGCGGATTGCGAGTTGTGCAAGGCGTGTTGTATAAGGACGAAAACGCTAAACTAAAACTCAATATCACCTCTATGTAATCTTTTTTTTTGCCAGAATTTTTCTTTATCCGGAACACAAAATATATTGATGAAAGAACACGAAAGATTAAACACCTTTTACATTTTATGTATTTATTCGTTTCAGGTTCCTTCATTTGAAAACACAATATTTTATTGAATCGAAATTTATCTTCAGTTTCCGTGCGAGAAAATGATCTCACTTAAAATATTTTTGCCACTGCAAGCTCAATGGTCAGTGGCGATAGCGAAGCTAGAAATTTTTTTCGGGGAGGATCTCCATGACGGGAGGGGAAAGGGGGGGGGGGGTTGGCTATGGAGCTAGGTGTGAAGAGCTGGAGGGAAAGGGGGTATACTTTTTGGAGAAGGACATTCAACACCGAACCCCCCCCCCCCCCCCCCGCACTAACACCACCACCTCTCTGCGTACTACGCCCGTGGCCAGCAAAGTGGATAAGAACGAGATCGATCTTAGAAACCAACCGGTGATCCTTGTTAGCTGAACATCCGCATCGTCCAAGAATCAACCAATGTTTCGATTGCTCACGGTCAAAGGTTTTGTGTGATTTTCGTATTTTGGATAGGAGGCTATGCTCCGACAGACGCTCTTTAAATTATACTACAACAACAACAACAAAAAAGTAACTTGAGGGCGAGAAATCTAACGAAGGGAAGAACAATAATAAAACAATCTTTTTTCTTGAAATCTCTTACTCCGATTCGACGAACTGCCTTTCGACAGGTTGCCCCCTTCGACGAGTTGGCCTACTGGACAAGGTGGCCGTCGACGAGTTGGCCTTCGAGGAATTGGCTTAATACGAGTTGGCCGGATCCCGTGGTAAACGACCGGTGTTTAAAAACAACTTGATGGTAAACAAAACAAACATCTCCGATTTCTACCTTTAAATTTAGGAAGCACCTCTGACAAAAACCGGTGAAAACACGGAATTCCAACCAGCCACGACTTCACTGTAAAGTTAAATCAATTCCGTAAAAGCCAGCGCTAACACGTAGCTCTGAAACTCGGCTTCCCCGCATAGAGAGTAGGCTTACAGTGAAACAGCCTCTCCGGCAACGCACCTTAGCGTCGCTCGCCATTGAACAACGTGATTGTCGAGTTATCCATGGCTCCGTGATCATGTCTAGACGTTATCAGAACACTGCAGCGCACGTGATTTCGTCCCACAACATTTAGCGAATAAGGATCGTTTCGTCAAAGGACCTTGTCGCCAAAATACATATTACCGTTAACAACTTGGGGCGCTTGGGTGTTTAGACAACCTGCAGACTGTACTTGTACTCCGTTGCTGAGAGCTCAGTGGAAGCAACGTGCTCGTTGGACCAGTCATAGGTCTATATTTCGTCACGTGATCACGCTTTCGTCTCCACACACACGCGAAGAGCGGCTTCACGGGATGAGAGGAAGGCGGTTGTTTTGTCCGGCGAGCACGTAGCAATGTCAGCCTTCGAAAGAGTCAACTTTTCTCTCGCCGTCAATGGAAAGTTTTGGCCAGTGCAATGCTACTACCCACCAAAGTAAAATAGTCTCGTCGCCCTTTTATCTCAGGTCTATTTCCACAAAAAGAAAAGGTTCATCGCCATTTTAAGTAAGTGCGATTAGCTTTCTCAACTTGTGGTCGCTCAAAAACCACTCTCGGTATAACTTCCTTCGGGTCTTGCGCCCGCCGAAACATCGCTACAGCAAATCTGTGCGCGCAGTCGGTCTCCTCCCAGAGCAAGCCGAGGGCACGACGCTTCGACGACGACGACAGCGACGAGCAGGCGACGTCGGGGCGTGGGGATTACGGTCGCCGAGACGGCGTCGCTCTGGCGCTGACGTCGAGGGCACGCGCAGAGAGAACGCGGAACCAAGTTCAAAAGACAAAGGGGAGGAAAAAGAGGGGGGGGGACGAAGGGGAGGGGAAGGGATAAGCCAGAGAGAGGGTAGGGAAAACCAGGAAATACGAAAAGGGCGCGCACGCATGCGGAGAGTCGAGACGCGGAGAAGAACTCCAAATTACACAAATTTGGAAAGAGCTTTCCTTCTTTCATGCGTGCGGGAACGAGACCTCCTTTTTTTTCCTTTTTTTTTCCTTCTGTATTCATGCGTAGAGGCGTGCGTTTTATTATTAGCATTAGACTCTCGCTCGAGGTTATATTCAGCCGCTTCTCGTTTCTTTCTTCCTCCCGTCTTCGTCCTCCTGGAAGCTTCTCCGTCTTCTTCGGGCGAGTTGTATAGAAATGGGAACGTAATGTAAATTCCGAATGCGCGAATGAGAGAAGACACATAAATGAATTGCATAAGAAATCAAAAAGAGGGAGAGACAAAAAAAAAGAAAGAAGAGAAACGGGGTGAACATAGGTAGCAGAGTTTATTCTTTAGGAGCTCAGAGTTTTTCGTCGTCTTCCGCATCACCGTGAATTTTTATTCCCCCAAGAACGAAGCTCGTTAAAACATCACCTACGAGCGAAATGAAACAAAAAGGGTATTACGCGGTACGGATTCACAAATAAACTGATGAAAGAGAAGGAAAGACCCGAAAAACAACAAAACAAAACAAAACAAAAAAAAACATCGGATGTCAGTCTCGATTTAACTCAAAGATTGTCGCCTAAAAGGATGAACGGCGTTAAGTAATTTTGTAGCGAATCGCGAGAAAATCGGCACGAAGCTTCTATCACGACCAGACCTGGGTCCTACCAGACGAATGCTCAACAAACACTGTTCGCAAATATCAGAAGAAACGCGTCGTTGGCGAGTCCGGACAGCTTCAGCGATATATCATCTTGACAGACAAGACAGGCTGTTGCCGGGAATTAGCAAAAATGTGTCAGAACGATAGCCAACAACCTGTTTTGACTTTGTTCGCGAGTATGTTTGTCTGGTGTGAATGGGTCGTCGGGACTTTCCACCGTGCTCATCATAATAATAACTTCAGTCCGTACAGCGAGAGATTTGAATGATTTACGCCGAGCTTCGAATGACTCAAAAGTTTGTTTACCTTCACAAGAGCCCAAA
Organism: Ixodes ricinus; assembly: GCA_037355805.1. Classification (NCBI taxonomy): domain Eukaryota; kingdom Metazoa; phylum Arthropoda; class Arachnida; order Ixodida; family Ixodidae; genus Ixodes; species Ixodes ricinus. Next base: position 34,837 of record JAZHYW010026249.1, on the reverse strand, counting down.
GGTAAAACTTTTTTTTCTTTTGTTTCTTATTGCACCGTATTTTGCCTTTGTGCAAGCATTTAGCAAAAAACAATGCATGTCATTCTTAGAGGTATCAAATCCCCCGACATATTCCCGCACAAAGTTACTCTTCAGTGTAACATGTACTTTCTCGTCAAAGTTTAAAACTTAATCAAAAACCAAACCTATGCCACCTTTTTTTTTTTTTTCGAACACCTTGCCGTTTTTGTAGTAAGAATTACTGATCATACCGTAGTGCTCCACTCAAGAAAAAAAAAAAGATAACTTACACCAACGGATTAAGTCAAGGTACAGAATATGTAGCGTGTTCTGAGCTGGGCTGGGAATTCATATTTTGAGCTTTTCCGAGCTCGGGAGCCCTCCTAATTTCAGCGAGATTTCGCGAAATTTAGAATTACAATTCAGGTTCCCCTCTACATATAGCAGGGAAAGGCTTTGCGTAATTTTTAGCAAGGCGGACGTCCACTAAACTTGGCGCGTTACACACTTCCGTGACGCAACATACTTTTTTTTTTTAATCCCATCAAGCAACACTGGCGGTGGCCATTTAGTGGGCGCCAAGAGTCTGATTGGATCCGAATTTTCGCCGAATGCTGACGTCATCCTCGCGTCCAATACATGAGTAGAGTACGTTTCCAAACAATGTCGGATTCTGATAACTGGCGCAGTAGTTACTAGATGGCGCTTTCTTTTCAAAAGGGACTATTGCGATACATTCTGAAAGCGACATTTTTTTTCTTTTAAGTTTTAGTTTTGCAAAAATAAACAGTCGTGGGGGTCATGTTAGTAGAGAGGTTGACCCAAGCTCGCGCAAACCACGCTGGTGCAGCGAGACGTACCGTCAAGGGCGACCCCCGAGGCGACGCCTCCCAAATGGGGAGTTTGGGCCGCGCAAGATGGGAGAGACGAACTGGCCGCACTTCGCCTCAAAAGTGGAAGACCTCCAGAGCGGTCCCCATGGCAACGGCCGGCGGCTTCGTGGCGCGTGCCGGCGACTTGCCCGGTCCACGCTGCTTTGCGCTCCGATTAACTGCGGTCGCTCGAGGGAACAGCGGTTTGGCTAATCCCCGGCTCAGCACCGACCATCGATCGAAGCCGCCGCTAGCTCGAGATGCCCGGGGTCGGAGCATCCGGCCCCGGGACTGCACTCCGAAGGGACTTTGAAATGCACGAATGCGGTCGAGGTTTCGCTCGCTTCCGTATTGAGCTTCGTTGGTATTATCCTCCCAGTAAAAGCATCCTCGAATTGTCGACTTCTTTTCTTTTTCTTAATCTCAGTTAGGAGCAGATTCCTATAGCTTTTTGTTTCGTGAATTTAGTCATCGCATCTATCTTGAGCAAAAGTAAAGGTAAACCGCATTGATTTTGAATAATTCGTGCAGGGATTGCCGTCGGGCATGTGGCGATCCTCTCTGCCGCCTCTTATTGGTCCAGAGCGTCGTGACATCATCGACGGAATCCCCGAGCCCGCTTAGTGGCGAGCGAGGGACATCTGACCCCGCTGATGACGTCACTCTGGCTAGCTTTTCTCCCCGCTCTCGCGCTCTCTTGCGCTCGGCGCGCCGTAATGGGTGGGGCTACGTCGAAATTCTATCGGCGATTACGACGCTCCTGCTAATAATATCCAAAGAAAACTTAAGACACGTAATTTCTTAACATGCCTACATGAAAACTTTCGATTCCGTTTCTTTTCCTTTTTTTTCTTTTTTTAATTTAGGGTTTTTTAATGCTTTTTTGCTTTGTGATTCGATCTTTGGCATCCTTATAGGCCGATACCGCAATGTTGCCTGTGAGCGAAAACAAGGTGTTACAGACGCGACACACAGGCTTCTGTTTTAGCTCAAATAAAGTTGGTTCTTACAGGCGTCCCTTCCCCGCGAGGTGGACCTCAGTCCGATAAATCAATCACCAAAATCGAGCCGATAATAGAGAGCTTTAGTAAATCGTTCCGATACCACAGATAAGGATACCCGATAACGAGACCATGCACACGCGAAGGGCATCGGCGGAGTATCGGGTAGCGTTATCGGAATTACCGGAACTATCCGCTAAAACTCTGATAAAACGGCGGCGCACGAGGGCAATCGAAACTGCAGAATATAAACATACATACTACGTTATTTTTTTACCGTTAGTACTGGCCACTGGAATATTTGTTCGTCGCTGCGAGCTCGCTCTTTATACGCAGGGACATGCGCGGGGTGAAAGTGTTATAAAAGAAAAAATATAACGTAAAAAAATTATATGCGGGACGTGTGTGTATTGCAGAGCATAGATGCGGCATATTTCTCCTCTCACGTCGTCAAGATAAGTAAGAGAGGTCAGACCTAATAGAGGAAAGAAATCAAGTGTACATGTAATGCAGGGAATGAGTGATGCAGTATTAGTGCACATTTTTACTCTTCCGTACATAAAACAATTTGTAGCAACCTTTAATTTGGAGTCCTAAAATACATTATTGGGAATTGGTGAGGGAAATTGGTGTGTCACGTGACGTATATTTTCCCGCCAAATTTTGCGGGGGGCACTGAATGGTTGAATGGTCACGTGACGTCTATTCTTTTTCCGATAAATTTAGCGGGGAAACTGAATTTGTGTTTAGGGGCTAAATGATCGGAATTTGCCCGCTAAATTTAGCGGGTAACTGAATTAGTGTATAGGTCACGCGACATCGATTTCCCGTTAAATTTAGCGGGGAAACTGAATTGATGTTTTGCCTACAAGACGTGAATTTTCCCGTTAAATTTAGCGGGGAGACTGAGTTGACGCAAAGGTCCCGTGCCGTCGATTTCCCCAAGGTGTATAGGAAACGTGAGGTTAGGTGACGCAACGTGACGCAACTTTCCCCCTAAATTTAGCGAAAAATGCACGGACGGACGAACGGAACGACGGACGAAATATCGGGGTTGAGGGGGTAACGTTGAAAAGCATTTCTTGCTTTAAAAAGGGCATACGGGACGTATGGTTATTCACAGGGTACAGATGGGGCATATGCCTCCCCTCACGTGGTCATGATGAGTCATACCCAATTCACACGGCAGCGTAAAAGTACCTTTAGCTTAGGTCCCTTAGCTGAAGGTGTAAAAAACGGCGTTCTTGATCACACGATAAATAAACGGAGCACTTTAGGTTGATGTCGATTGCATACCAGCTTAACTGCGAGAGGAGCACGTGATAAATAATTATTCTTCGAAATTGGTTTCACGTGCAGTTTTTTTAATTATTAATTTATGTGAAATATCACATTTAAAACCGAAATATTATTTCTGCCTGCTTTTGCGGCACTTTACTTTTTCTCTAATTCTAAGGGCGCACCTAAATGAGTCTTGCTTTAAAACATCCGACCGGTCTGGCCACACTGACCCTGAATCGTCTCCGTTTACGAGTTTGCATTGCGAGGTGGGCGACCTTTTTATGTATTTAGCAGCTCCATTCTCTTGCAAAGTTCTCACTGAAGTAGCTAAACAGTGCCCGGCAGAAACGAACCACGACGGAGTTTCACGGTTACGCCAGTCACGCGATCGAAAGGGATGGACGACGACGAGGATAAAAGGTCCTGGGCGGGAGAGTCGGACGACTCGTCTACAACCTCGAAAAAGAGCTCGCAGTGGTCCATCGCGTTCGGGTAGCAGACATTGTTTTCCACGTGCCGCCGCTGCTACCTGCTAGCAAGAGTATGCGTTCATCATTATTGTATTATTTCATGACATTTATGTTCACAATCATTTCATAATTTGATGCTTATATATATTCAATTTGTTATAATGCATTCAACAAGATATATTTATATATCTGTGATATTATTTGAAGTTCGTGGGTCCGAGGCTACTCCCTGTAGCTGTTAAGGGAGTTTGGCGAGCTCCGTTTAGCACAGGACCTCCCTTAGCGAAAGGGACACTTTACGCACCGTGTGATCACGATCTCCAGCTTCCTTTACGACAGGTACCTGGGCTAAAGGTGCCTTTACACTGCCGTGTGATTCCGGCATCAGAGATGTCAGACTTAACGCAAGACTGAAATCAAGAGTACATGTAATGCATCGAACGAGTAAGGAAGTACCAAAGCCCATTTTTACTCCTCCGTACATTAAAAAAAAAAAACGATTGCCGCCACCTTTTTATTCGCGCCCTTATTGGTAAAGAACGGAACGAAGCATGCCCCTACGCATAAATCAAGTGTGTGATTTCAGTGTTAATTTTTTTTTTGTCCTCGAGAAACACCCGAGAAATTTGCGCTCAATTTATTACGACCAATCGGCGGGAAAAACAAACCGGAAAGTTGATCGATCACTTGGCGTTTCCGATAATTTTATTCTAGATTGCAAGCCGAGTAAACGCCCGACTTTTTAACCCCACACTCTAAGAAAAATGGGGCGTACACGTGTACTCCCCTTGTCCCATATGTAATCCCCAAAATTACATTTCGTCGTTCTGTCCACTGACGTCGAGCTCGTGATACCAACTTTTACAAGCGGCTTGATAGCTGTTAGATATAACGTACTAAATTGCTGATGTGCGTATTAGACTACAAAAAAAATTACTGAAGTTTTGCAGCAGGGCCAAAAAAACCTTTGACTGTCGTAATTTAGCCTTCATTGAGTACATTATCTATTTTAAAGTTGTATCGCTCGACTATCAAGCCGCTCGTAAAAGTTGGTATCGCCAGCTCGACGTCAGTGGACAGAACGACGAAATGTAGTTTCGGGGAGCTACATATGGGACATGGGGAGTACCCTGTACACCCCTAATTCTTTGAGTGCATAGAATACAAGGTCTGCCCATGATGTCATCGTTGGTGGCTGCCCGACCCACCCCCAACCGGCCAACAGGCTAAACTTGACAAGAGTAGCGATAAAGTGGCAGACGCGCGTCCGTCGTGGCGTCGCCGCGTACTGGCGTAGCGCTTGTGACACGTGAGACGCTGGCTATGTTCCAAATCTTACCCGAGTAACCTGCCTCCTACGTCGGCGGGTAATACCACGTGACATCGCGAGTAAATGATCCGCGACTCGATTTCGGAACGGCCGGGATAATCACCGGGATACTACGCGGATTGGCTTCGTCTTGGGCTACGGCAAAATGAAAACACAGCAGCCATGGCAGAAAATAGCAGACGAACCTTTTGATCACGGAGAAAGCACTCGGAGAGATGATAATATTAATGACGACGCGGTGTTTTCTGAGGTAAATCCACCAGCTCGTTTAACTCACCTTCCTTTTGAGCTGTATATTGAGATCAAAATTACTTACTCCTTGCAGACAGACATCAAAAAATTGTTTTTATTAATCAGCGCGATTAATTCTAGTCACGGTGCCCTAAACGCATATATTCCACGCATTGTAATTTTGCACCGATTATGTTTTGCACAAATTGATTCCACACGGTATAGTGGTACAGCGCGAGGGTGCTTTCTCAAGAATGATATGAAACTTACGTTCGCTTTGACGCGAATATGATTACAATGAAATCTTTGAAGCCTCCACACTTTACAAGCGTTATCCTCTCACTACACACACTCTAGAGGAAACAAAAATATTACCTTATCATTTACTGCGTTCAAACATTTTCAGCCTTGAACGTGAGAATACGGCATTCCCTCCAACGCCGAGGACGAGGATGGAGAGAAGCTGTTTACGCTCGCACTCTGATAATAACAAGTATACGTTCCAGGGGAACGTGCACGGTGTGGATGTAATGCAGTCAATGCCTGCATTGAAAACAGCAAATCGCAATAACCACACATGCTGCACCTCAGTCTTTGTAATTTCGAACGACCGCCACAAAAACTAACGGAGCAAGCGAGCCTTGATGGCTGTCGGCGCCGAAAGCAGACGACGAACAGATCACGTGACGTATTTACTCGATTTGATCCGACGTTACCCCGATCGAGGAGGGTAACGTGAGTAATTACTCCGGAGTAAACGACCCGCTTCTGGAACGCGAGTTCTGACGTCATCGGGTAGGCTCGAGTAAGTTTTGGAACGCCAAGGTACGAAACCTTTACTCCGGAGTCGGATCGAGTAAATTTTGGAACACAGCCGCTATCAGGCGGCGACGCGACGACGGACGCGCGTCTGCCACTTTATCGCTACCCTTGTCAAGTTTAGCCTGTTTGCCGCTTGGCGGCGGGTCGGGCATACTTGCCTTCTAAATAGTATTACTTATCGCTTGGTGCAGCAATTTCGCCGGGTGTTTTGATGCGATAATACGAGATGCACATGACACGCCGCCACGCCCCTGAAAGTGACTTATAAATGACTGTCACGGTAACGCTACTGCTTTTACGAATATCTGCTCGCTTCCCAAAAGGCGCGAGCGACCCGAAAACTTTAACTTTATATATATATATATATATATATATATATATATATATATATATATATATATATATATTCACATTATCGCGCTTACGTTCGCTGTTCCGCAGATTACTGCTGTCTAATTTATGTCGTTTGTTCGTCGATTGAGCGTACCCGAGTAAGCCCTCGTGGAATAAACATCTATATACGGCCACTTCGTGTATTATAATGAATGTTTGTTTACACCTACGAATCATGTCATAAATTAAGCCGCACACAATGGACACTTTATACCCGATCTAGAAAACCAAAAGGCTACGGAACAATCCTCACGCGTCTAGTCCGCTTTCTTCGCCAAACTAACCCTCCCCCCCCAAAAAAATAAATAAATAAATAAATAAATAAATAATAAGAATGGAAACATTTCCGACAAAGCGATGGGGGCGAGCACGAAAGATTGAAACGTTTGTATCTATAGAAAAACAAAAAGGCAAGAATTACGCGATAAATAATCGAGAAACCCCAAACGAAGCTCTCGAGCGCCAACGAGAGGAGAAGATTCGAAGCGAGCGGCATCTTACTCTTTCTTTCTCACTTCTTCAGCGGCGCTTCGGTAAAGCTAAGAAACAAACGCCAGACAACGGCTGTCGAGAGAAAAACTGGATTAAAAATAAACCGTTCTCGCTTACAATTGCGCAAGAAATATATTAAAGAACAAAAATATCAACAGAAAAAAAGGGGGGGGAGAAAAAAAAAAGGGGGGGGGGGGAGCGGCGAAGCCAAGAAAGGCTGAATGAAGGAAAATAAAAATTTAAGCGGGACAGCACAAATGTATAGTAAACTAGGGGCCACAGCTGGTAAATTTGGAAGAGCACCGCGCTGCCAGGTGCAAGCGTCGAGCTCCAGCGCGTTGGCGCGATGGGAGCAGCTCTTTTATAACGAAGACGTCGTGCACGAAAAAAGTAGCTTGCCCCGGGCGACGAGCTACAGGATCTTCCAAACACATTGCATGACCTTATTTTATTGCTTTTTTAACGCAAACTGGCCCTTTTACGGAAGCGCTCTGACGTAAAGGGGGTCCGTCGCGGGCATCACGTGGCACAGTGGAAAGCAGCAGAGTTGGCCATCTGCCAAACACGTGAGCTACTACGCAACTGCGTCGTCCGCCGACACGTTGCGAGTCAGCCCACACCACACTGACCTAAAGTCCCTATATAAGAGATTCCTACAAGTAGCGATATTCTTTGAAGCGCCGAATGGCGGCGCAGAGCAGAGGTTTGAGCTGAATGCAGCCATTTTGTTCCAGTGGAATGTGCTTCGTCATTTGTATTGGTTGTCGTCACTTGTAGAGGAAGTATCAAGGGACTTTACGCTGACCACACTCCCTTGTCCCTCGCTTCACTCTGCGGATCATCCCAACACCTCCTAGATAAGAAGGCCCAAGTGCCGAATATTCCTACGTCACTAAAGAAGGCCGCCGTATAGGCCAGAGATGGGACACGACTACGACGTCAGCGTTCAGCTAGGAGTCCGTGTTCTCACTGATTGGACACTTCTAGCCGAACGCCGATCCCGTAGTCGTGTCCAATCTCTGGCCTACGGTGGCCTTCTTTAGTGACGCAGGAATATTCGGCGGTTAGGCTTTCTTATCTGGGAGGTGCTGATCATTCTCGTACCGAGTGATAAGAGTATCATCCACGTTTTAACGTCACCGGCCTTACCGCCTGTTGCGCGAGTGGAAACTTCAGCGCAACCCGCGCTTTCCACGTGCTTCGGTCGTCCTAAAATTGACAGATCTAGGCATTTTCCATGACGCCCAGCAAGTTTCTAATTGGAGCCACATGTTTATTTTCGCAGACTAAAAAGTTACTCAATTTTAAGCGAGTATTATTTTTTATTTCTATTGTTTTACAATTCTTGACGTTCGTTATGGTCTGTACCCGAAAAAAATTTTTATTGTTATTATTACTTTTTTACACACCCTATTTTTAGGGAGGTTTAAAATCTTCGCAGGAAAGCCCGGTATAGTAGTAGAAGTTTGCAAGCAGACACGTTTCAAAGGTAATCTGGCCACCGCAGATGTAAAATGCTTTGCTCTTATTATGTGCCGCCAACCATGATGAGAGCGAGACACTAGACCACATGGTTTTGAAGCGCACGCGGCTTCGCCCTGCCCTCCCTCAAGGGATAACTGATTGGGCCGGGGCCCTGGGTTTTGCTGGAGACGATGGAAAGACGGAAGAGAAAAGGATTACAGTCACAAAGAGGCGATTAGAAGATTGGTGGAAATTATATAAGGAAAATTTAACGATGCACTACCAATGATCCCCCAAAGCTCATCCTGGTGATGTCCCACACTGCCTGGTGATAAGGGGACAAAATTGGCTTAGAAGGGCGGGAGGGATCATGTTTGTCTTTTTATGCTTAAGCTAGGTGGCGCAAGCTGCCGCCTGTTATAAAGGGTACAGCCATTAACATCCATCCATAATTCCATCCATGCATCCATATATGGGCATTGGTCTGGCAACCGTGGGCACGCGTTGCATGAAAGTCCGTCTATCAGACGATCTACACACGCCAGGGGCAAGAAACCGTCGCCCGGAAGCCGTACCTGTAAACGTCAATACTGTATGTTTCATCTCAAATTCACGCGCAGTCAGAGGCTAGAATACATACAAACACGGACGCACGTACCCAAAGCAAAGGTGACGGCACATTCGCCACGCCTGATTGATTTAGTCAATAATAGCACAGGTACACACAAAAATAGCGAACGCCCTAACGCTCCCTTTTGGCTCTACATGACTGGCCTACCTCACCGGCTCCTCGTACATCGGTACAGTTGGCTGCGCTCTGACTGAAAGGGAAACGAAGCAATCGCAACTCCAAAGAAAGCTACCCCACCTAGCGACAGAGACGGGACCGTGGTGCTTGCTCCCGTTCAAATAAGGGGCCTTAGTTCAAATGCACAGCGAAAACTTTCGCGACCATTCGGCAGAAATGCGAAGTAGAGGAATGGGATTAAACGAGCGACGTTGTAGTTGCGAATGCGTATTCGCGACTCCAGCTCGTTGCTCACCCTCCCACGGCGGAAACGGGAAGCGCTCTAATGAGAGTCCCCGGGGTCTCCTGCTCAGCGGGCACGGCGGAGCTGCTCGCGATCATGGCTCGTCGCCAACAGTCATTTCTGAGTGCAAACAACACTGTTCATTGTCCCAATGGAGTGCTGCAGCCGGTATGGGATTGTACCTTACCCGGATTTTAGTATTGTGTATAGAAGCACACGGAAGCGCTGTGCGTTTGCGCTATGTCGCGTGCCCCGTGGTGATCATGCACGTCATCGCCAAGCTCCAATCCAACACCGCTATTTCGGGCTCCGCGCACGCGCAGTAGTCAAACACGGAACGCTAACGCAAACACAGAGTGCTTCGCGTGCTGAAGCGTTACAGCATCTGCACCAGTTATGCATAATTTGCCAACTTTGGATTAACACTACACTTGTTCGCGCGTTTTAAATGAAATCATCAGGAACAAATCATATTACAGCTTGAGAAACTACGTATTAAAGTATCATAATTGTAATATTATTAATGCAAATTGCGGTAATGTAGGTCCCAATAAACGCCACAATCACGAAAAATACGCCATTTAACCATAATTGTCTGTATAGAAATGCCTTACTTTGTTCTCTTTTTAGGCTATGAAAAGCTTTGACGTCGTTATCAAGATAGACATAAACTCTGGATGTAATATACCGACGAACCGAACCGAACAAGGGGTTTCACATGTTGCCTCAAAGACACACACACTTCTGCCGTTTGACTCAGTTTCCATTTCAGATTTTTCTAGTGAAAACAGCGCTCCTTAATTTATGCGTTTTGCTGTCCGATTTTCTAAACTCTATCACCCGTAGCGATATTTTACAAAATTTTGATTGCATCTGCTATTCTTGTGCTGAGAATTATGATAAAGCAATTAATCATCTAAATGTTCCAAAACCTATTAAAGGGCCTGCAGTACATTATTTCACATGAGAAGTATCTGAGTTAGAAAAGGTATCAAAAACAAAAATATATAAGCGATGCTTTTTTTTAAACATATACAATATTCTATGTTACCTCTAAGGTGTACAAAAGACCCTGTCTTTAAATGGACACTGAACCCTCAAAACTATTTTGAAGTGCCTGGATCTCTACTGGTATGGCACAAAATAGTTTAAGCGAACAATTTATTTAGTTCAAGAATTACGCAGTGAGACATATCTTGAGTCAGGAGAGAACCCAAAATTAACACCTATATCGAGAAATCAAGCCCAAAACAGAAGTTAGTTTCGGTTTCGCCCCTTGAATTAAAACGTGCCTCGATGGCGTGAATATTCCACTAAACACCATTTCTGTTTTCAGGATAAAGAGGTGACCTGTGTGCATAACACCCTAGCGTCCTAGCTTGAGCGGGAATAACTTGTGTCACTCAGTGAAGCCTTCAGACTAGTTAGGCTCAGCTTCCGGCATACTAGCTGCAATCTCAGCCCCTCGGTATACCCGCTCTATCGAAAAACAAGCGGCGCCACCCTTTAGAGCAGTGATTCTCAAATGGGGGTCCGCGGACTCTTTGCGTTTCACGAAGGCACCTAGGGTCCGCGACGCCTCAGCCTCATCAGCTAAGCCCGGAAATAAAAGTTGTCTTTTCTCAGGATGAAAAGAAACGTTCCAATTTTTGGGCGAGTTTTCTTGTGTATATGTCAATAAGATAAGTCTACTTCACACTAGCCCTGTAGGTGTTATTTTTTTCAATTAATTAAATCAGTCTTATAATTAACCTATACTCCTTGCCTTCACCACGAACAGGGCCCTCATCATCTCCGCCGTTCCACAAGGGGTCAGCGAAACATCGAATGGCTGAGAACCACTGGCTTTCGACAGTTGGAGTCGCGATCTGGTTAGTTCGAGCAACCGCTTGCTCGAAGGAGCGGCCACCTCCCCTCGGAGGAGCTAAGCCTCGTGGCCGGCGTCCAGTTTCATCCAAGCACCCCGACGGCGACACCGCGGGGCGAAACCAAGCCGCGCGCGGCAGAGGGGTAATGAATAAGGCCATTAAGGAGAAAACGACGCCGGCCCCGACGAGGACCGAACCGAGCAAGGGCTTTCTCCAGCCAGGCCGCAATCAAGCGGCCCAAACGAGCGGGCGTGCCGGCCCGGGTCCGCTGTGTGCCGCCCCGCGCGCTCCGAGCACGTCCCAGTGTACGGGAACGTCGGCTGCTCCTCCGGAGAAGTAAGCGCCGTTGGGTTTCGCTGTCCGGACGCACTGTTGAGAGCCATGGCGCGTCGGTGCCTCCCGTCAGACTCGCGTCGTCAAGGCGATGGAGGATAACGCAGAGGGTTCGATACGAAGGCCCTGTTAGTATCAAGTGCGTTTCGAACATCGAATTGGATGTATGGAAGTGCGTGCGGCTTAAGTCAATCTGCCCTACAAATGCGGCGACGTCTGTCTCCGCTGGGGACTAACCATTCGGCAAGTAAACTACGCGACTGATAACCTGAGCTTCTCTAACGTGCATGCCTGAGTGGCGATTACACAATCAATCTCGAAGAGAACGCAGCAAATGGTGGTCGATTATCCAGATTCTGTCTCTGTGTGCTTGTGTCCGTGTTTGTGTAAATGTGTGTGTGCGGGTGGGCGTGTGTTTGCTTGTGTATGGGTGAATGTCCGCGTGTGAGTGAGTGAATGTCTGTGTGTGCGGGTCTGTGCGTGAATGTGTCTGTAAATGTTATGTGCGCGCGTGCGTGCGAATATGTTTGTGAATGTCTGCGTGTGTGTGAGCGAATGTATTTGTGCGTGAATGTGTGTTTGCGTGTGTGTGTGTCTGCGCGAATGTGAATGTGTCCTTGAATGCCTGTGTGAGTGGATGTGAGCGCGCGTGCCTGTGCGTGTGTATGCACGCGTGCGTGCATGCTGTGCGTGTGTGTGTGTTGTTTCTGTTGTCTTTACCTTTTCACTACCCTTAATTAAGGCTTCGCTCAGTTTCGATTTTCTTCCTCCACTTCACGAAAGTCGCTGCGCCGAGAAACGTAGCTTTTCCGGATGAACCTCCTTTCCACTCTCCCGCCGTTTCCCTTCCCACTAACGGACTTCCCGCGCTACAATGCACCCTACCGCAAACGAAATAAACGAGTAATCGAAGAGAAAAAGAAACCAAACAAACGAGGAGGAGAAAAGAGCCGTCCATGCAGCGAAGCCCTGGAAACTCGCGTCTCAATTTCCGTCCTCCGAGTGACGACGACAGCAACAGCGAACGTGCACTTCCGGCTGCACCTCGTTCTGCGCATGCGCGAGGCGATTGTTTGTCTCCGAGCTTTATTGTTACTGCCGTCGCTATTAATATCGCTTTTGTCGACGACTGTCTCTCCTCATTTTTGTCGGGCGCCCTGCCGTGCCTGTTCCCACTGGGCAAGCGAGTAAGTCGACGAGCTGAAGCTCCCGCGCCAACGCGCAGTTATTTATCCGAAGGCGGTATATCTCAGGTGATTATAACCACACAGTTATGATCGCAAGCATGTTGTAACATGACGGGAAAAAAAAACGCGCCCAGCGCTGGTGTGCCATACGTTACGTAGATAATGCGGAAACTGCGGCCTTATAACATTAGGACCTGTTGAATAAGCAAACACGTGACTCCGCATCAAAATGTAAAAATTGAGGCTGTAGACAGAATTAGAAACACGAATCATGTTATAAAACCAAATGTAATCAGAGGCCGGAGATGGCGCCTCCGAGCACAAAGTTGAGACAAACAAATGCAGTGCATTGAGAACGGTTGATTCGCTGTACTGGGAAAATTGTAGCCCAGACAGCGGAGATCGACTTCAGACGCAGTTTAAGCCGATTGACTTTCCGCTGCCTAGTTGTTCAAACAACACGTTTAATATTTCGAGTAGGTATAGCTCGGACGACCTCCTGCAGTAAACTTCCGTGCAGCTACCCGCGGACCGCGTACCGAGAACAAGCGTTTAGAGAGCATGGAATGGCGGCATTCTCCGTTTCTCTTTGCCAACCAGAAAGCTGTAATTGCAACTGCTATAGACCTCTTTCGTTTACTTTCGTCCCCAGCCACCTGGTAAACAAATCCGGCAAAAGCGACGAAAAGAAAATAGAAGGGCGGCAAGGCGAGAATTGGTGACTGTTACGATTTTATTCTATTGACGCGTCGACGGCAAAAACAACATTTTCGCCCATACTGGGAGTGACGACATTCAAGATGGCGGCACCCTCGTGGAAAAGCTATACTCTCTGACGTCACGGCACTGCGGTGGCGCTGCTGTCGGCACCGCGCATGCGCACCTAGCTCGCTTCGACTTCCCTGGATTCTGGTTTCTGCGCGCGCGCAGTGCACACACCTGGTGTGGACAAACGCTGACTTGTCTGTAAACAATGTTCATGGCCTACACTCCGCGTCGAATCAATTAAACGCGAGCTGACAACAAACTCGAGCACGTTGCCCGAACTATGCCATGCTTGCGCTCGCCACGCTCAGCGCGCCATGCTCTCTTCCTTGTACACCACATTAATCATACACAAACTGTCTGCCGACGTATTCCAAGCGTACGTATGTACGAAGCCAACACGCTTCGGACATTTCTGAGGCGTGTCCGCAGATAATTATCTCGTCATGTCCGCGGAGAAACTCCGTGTCTTTTGTACGATGTAGGAGCAGCGGGACCGCGGTTAAAGTGACTCCATAGTCACTGTCTGCTTACGAAGCGAAGGGCACGGAAAGTCCCCGATCTTCTCGTTATAGCTCCACGGCCAATCAGATGGCGGCGTCAGCCGGTAGAGAGCGCCGATTAACCAATCAGAAAGCAGGAAGCGCGATCTTCATAGGCCACGCTCTGCGTTTCTTTAAGGTGCGTAGGCGACTTTAGTTCTGGTGAAGAATTGAGAAGAATAACGCTAATTCCGCTCGAGTCTTTCCTTTTGTAACAATTTGCACTCAAAGCTACACAAAAAAAAAACAGGGTTGCAACTAGGTGTAAGATATACAGGTGGGGAAACGAGAGCCAAATGAGCGACCGGATTGTGTTGCCCTCGGTTTTCTCTTTTTCTGTGGCGCCATCTATGTGGAGCACCGCGAACTCTCACTCCGGGTGGGCGACCGGTGGCGACCGGCTAAACTGACGGAGAATGGTTTCTCGTGGATTTTCAATGGAGGACTGTCGTGCTCTCGGTTTATTTTGAGCACTCTCCCGTAGAGTTCCATGCAAATCCGACTCCGATTTTTTTCCTCTCCACCGCAGCGCCATCTGTTGCAAATCAGGGGTACCCGCAAGCAGACGAGTACACAATCCGGTCACGGCGCTGCGGTAGGCTTCTATGGGCCGTTTCCCCACCTGTCTATCTTACAACCCGGTTGCGACGCATTTAGTGTGCGTGACTGGTCGGGGGTGATCGGTGGCCCAGCGCGTAGAGCGGCGGGAAAGCTTCGCGGTGCAGAACCCTGGGATCCTGGCTCCAATCCCCACCCCTGCCCGTTCCGATCTGAATGAGCATCGCATACCGGCGTGCGGTCGTGTATCACGACCGCGTGGTGCACGTTAAAGACCCCGCATGGCTAGCGGTTGTACTGCGCTGGCCAATTTTCTCGTCTACAGCTCGGACACCAGACGCCCGTTGAGGCGGATCTAACTTCCGGGCTCGTCTAAATATACGTTAGAACGAATTTACTCCGCGTGACTCGCACAAAAGCGATGAGCGCCATGGGGATGCGCTTTTGGTGCTGTTCGAGTGACTCCAACGGTTCCGGGCGGCCGGACTTGAAAGTGAAGTTTAGTGAAGATACCCTGCGGAAAAATGCCAATATTTAAAAAAAATTAAAAAAATTAAAAAACATCCGCCATGTTTATGGAGGCAGTTCTTAGCTCGGAGGTATACAACGAAATAAAAACAGGAAGTAAAGAGAAACTGGAAGAAGAATAAAAAAATAGGAAAGCGCATGCCCCCGGATAATTGGAAAGCAACTGGCATATACATCTTTCTCTCTCTCTCTCTTCCTTTTTCATTATTTTTCTTCTTTAACAGCGGGAATGGTGTTTTTCATTTGTTTTTTATCGCCTTTCTCCGTCGCCGACGCTTTGTTCCCGAAGCGTCGTGAAGCGAGCGCTGTGTGTTTATTATATGCACGGTAGAGTCGTCGCGCAAATTGGGACGCATGCACCCAATTATCGGAGGAGCTGTGTGCAAATTGAAATTGTTCTCGGCGGGCTGCTTCTCCGCGTCTGGCCTCCCAGTTGACTTACTCTATTTAAAGGACTTCGCAGTCGTCCGCGTCGGAGCCTCCTTCCTCCTCCGCAAACATTTCTTTCTAGACAAAAAAAATTATAAGAGAATTAAAAAAAATACTGCCGCTTCCTAGGCAAAGCAGTCGTTCGAGGAGTTCGAACGAAAACCGCAGCAATTATTACACTAAATACTGAACTAAAAAAGTGTAAGCTGTACAATAAGTACAGTCGTTCACGATAAAATAAAAGCAAAAACACATAAACGTGTTTCTCTTCTGTACAACTAGGAGTTTTTCTGAGCACTGATCGTATGCACCCGCGACATTGCTAACGCTCACAAACCATCGCCATTTTCTTTATATGATTTTACGGTGGAAAGTGCTTGGTTGGAGTGGTGAAGCTTGGTACCCGTGGGTGCCCTTTTCGAAGTCAAGTGTTGAAAAGTCGTGCTCGCGCTAACAGTGTCGTGCAATGTACGTCCTTCTTACGCAGCGTTACGCTATTGCGGTAACACCAGTGACAGAGTGCGCTAGGTGTTCTAGCTCACTTTGTGCATGCCTGTATAAGTATGGCATTACGTCACAGACTTTACTATTACTTGCGTTGGAAGGCGTCTCATTCTAAACCACCGTACCCTAATTTCAATTTCGATTGTTCGGGCGTAAGTAATGACGGAAAATCGTATTTTGTCGGAAAGGGAAAATCGTCTGAAGCACGGAATCGTTTTTAAACTCCAAATTGGCATCGCTCAAGGAGGGGCTAGTCCTAGCGTATTAATGTTATTCTTCTAAACAAATTCTCAATTAAATTTAGAAAAAAATATATATATATAACGATGTAAACAAGCACAACCCAAAGTTACTCATTACCAGAGGCATCTCCATACCATCAGCGGATCTTAGACGTGCATTTAAAAGACGCGAAAAGAGAACAACAGACCGTGGTTTACAGATGATCGCCATAAGACCGGAGCCTGTAAAAATTCTGCTAACGTGGGACGCTCTCATGTGGCGTTTTTATTTCGTGTATTAGCGTGCACTTTTGCGTCGTTAATCGTTTTAGGGTAAAAGTTTGTGTTGGGGTGCGTTCGCTTTTCGTCACTTTCTGAACCGCTGAGGATCCCTAGGTTTTCAGCATTTTACTCTGTCTTTCGCAAGTTCAGTTTCTTTTCTTTCTTTTTTTTTGTCTTTTTTATTATTCTGCTTTTCGGTCAATCGAAGGCTCTAAGTCTTAGTTTTGGCGTAAAGATAATCAGTGAAGCGAAAGGGGCTCACAATTATTCGAGGCTAAGGTTAACCCGGCATCACAAGTCGATACTTGCAGCAATCCTTCAGGGAAACGTAAACACACGAATACGGTCAAGACAGCACAGTTTTCCATTACGAACAGCGAACAGCGCGTCAATCGCACACATCAACACTAATGCGTACTCCGCGTGTGCGACGGACTCTCAATTGTTCCCACCACAACGCTGCCCAAAGATCCTGAGGCCAAATTCACGAAACGATCTTGCGACAAGAAACGCGCACTGTGCGACTCTGTTAAAGATCGACGACCAGTTCGCGCTTTCCACTTTTCCCCCGCTTCCTCCTCTCCCCCTTCTACCCTGTCCACCGTTGCCTGTTTCCTCCTCCCCCACGGTGAGGAGGATCTTCTGCCTTGCAGAATCTCGAGTCTGGTCATCGGCCAGACTCGAGATGGCGATGACTCGCAAAAACAAGTCATCGCCTTTTTTTTTTATTTTTATTAGCACTTACATGACAGGGAAGAAAAAGCTGATGGCGTCTGTCTGTGGACAAATCCGTGGAAAGGGAAGCGCGCCGCGTAGTGAGGAGCAGAGTATATTGAAGGACAAAGGCGAGAGGAAGGTGACGTCACGGGGCGGAAACCAATGAGCGCGCGGATCGCTGGGGCGAGTCTGAACTTGCAAATGTGCGGAGCGCGTATGCCTTGGTTTGTGCTATAAACATTAAAGGAAGATCCATTCGCGGATCCTTAGAGAATGCGTTAGCATGACCCGTGGGAAACGCCACACTCGTCCTCCTTCGGGAAACGCTAACGCTGACCCCGTAACGAAGTCAAAAAGAGGCAGCAAAAAAATAGAAAAAGCAAAAGAAAAAGCCCAAAACAAAAAAAGTGAAGGGGTCAGCGCAGATTTGTGTCCGTTAGTTGAAAAAATGTAATGGATTACAATTACAAATGACCGAGCCCCAAATCTAATGGAATACCGCTCAAAATTACTTTCGCTGACGAAAGTAACGGATCTAGCTTGTTACAAATTACTTTCACGTCACTTATCTATACTTATCAAGAAAACAATAGAAACAATTTTCATGCTTTCAAAGATGTGCTGCAACACTACTTTCCATTTCACATACGCAGAAGAAGAAGGAGAAAAGAACAATGGAAGGCGCTGGAAAGAGGCAGAGCCTACTTGGCGTTGTCTTTTTGATCTTAGTTCTTTCGAATATTTGTACACGCATTGCATGTTCTTCTAGTGCTTCTAGTGACCGGTCATACACAAAATCCTGTTTTATTGTCGGTTATTCTCTCGCTATCTTGCTATCTTTATGATGCTGAATTGCCTGCTCATATTGCTCCAGTTTCTGTATTATGTAGATATATTTTTAAAAAAGAATCGTAATTAAAGCAATTCGTTACCAATATTTGTACAAAAGTACATTATAAAGTACCTGCAAAACAGTAACGGAACAATTACAAAAGTACGCGAAAGCGTAATCAATTACAAGTGCGTCGAACGGGAGTTCCGAGAGAGCGGTGTTTCGCGGACCGGGGTGCAACATTCACGTGTTCCGAGAATGACTGCCCTGCGGGGCCGAGGCGTGGCAGAACGGAAACAGCGCGCCTACAATCTGGAGACCACTCGAGCTTTTCCCGCATTCCGCGCCGTTGGGAACAATGGGGAATCGAGGGAAAGAGAAGGAGAGAGGAGGTGCACTGACGGCCGTCGGCGGCGGATTTCTGCAGAGCGGCCAGTTGGACAGGCGCCGTCGATGGCATGGGCGCGTAACCCTGTGGCCAGGAAGAGGACAGCAGTTATGCCGTGCTGAGTCCCTGAGCGGAAACAAGATTCGACGAACGCCTTCCCCAGCAACCGCCACGACGGCTCAGCCAGCAGCCCGACTCTACACGGGAGCCCCGGCCTGTCTGCCAGTCACCGACAAGCACGTCGTCGGCTAAGGCGCCCAGTCTGCCAGCCACCAACAAGCACGTCAACGCAAGAGCCCGGACTCTGCACGGGAGCTCCTGGTCTGCTCGATGCCCCTCCCGAACACCTGGACGAGACGTCGTCAACAAAGCGTCAGCCTCATAGTCATCGACCGCTCCTCCAATTTGCTACAATTAAACTTGTGTTATCTGTTCATCGGTCTCCGTTACATTACTCTCGCCCAAAAGGAACTGCGACCAGGGTTGGGGCTACCAACCGTCACACAATGCAAATCCATCGATAGTAATGGATTCCTTCCCAAGTCAGGTTAGCAAAAGCGTTTCCCAAAGGGGGACGTGTGTCGCGTTTCTCAAGGATCAAAATCATTAGTGTTGCGGAAGTCCTCATTCAGGAGGTAATGTAAGCGGCCAAAATCTGGTACGCGTCAATAAACGTGTGAGCAAAATGCTAAAATGCACCGATGTTTTGTTCGCGCCGACAGTGTCGCGCGGTGTACGTTACGACAAAAACCTTAAATCAAACCCATATTCACGACCGAAATGATCGTAAATTTCGCGCAGCGTATACGACATAACCAACCTACGAACTTCTGCGCAAAGTTATCGTAGCGTGAGAAGAATTTCGTCGATCTGGCCTCTGAAGTTCAGTGTAATCGATATTAGGGTATTCGTACAGGGTTTGCTAAGAGGCCACCCACCCTAATATATAGACCGTCTTTACGTTTTCGCCGACGATGTATGAATTCACTGCAGGCGGTAGAACCGAAAGAGGCACGTCCATCACACCGACTGACCAACAACGGGGCGCCATTTTTCTCCGGCTGCCTGCATAGGTTCAAGCCGCGACAGCGCACTAAAGGGCAGAGAGCCGCCGACAAAAATCCATTCTCTCCTCGAAAACAAAGTGCACCCCCGAAATGGACAAACGGGAAGCTTCGGAAGGATCACCAAGAAGAATGCTCCGGCAGAAGCGCGGCTGGAAAAATAACGCGCATACAAAAACACAACAAAAGAATTAAAAAAAAATTAGGCCCGAGAAAAAAAAAATAGAAGGGTGTGGGTGGGGGCGTTGTTTGGCCGTTTGAGACCTCTTCCCCTGCCAACGTCCTTCTTTGCAGATCCCGGGAGGGGAGTCTTTCTCACACTTTCCCGCAACACACGGGGAACCCATTGTTTCCAGTCTCCAGGGCTTTTTAAGCCACGTTTGCGCGTTTGTTCTTTGGTGTCCGAGGACAAGGTTCGCTCTCCGTCACGTTTTAGCTGCCGCTGTGGCACTTTGGCACGCTCGATCTGACGGTCTCTTTTGGGGAAGGTGAGCAAGAGAGGTTATACGCCGCACTGGGGAACTGCGCGGCCGAATCATGTCGTTTAGTCTACTAGCCTTGTTTCGTTTCGTGACGGGTAGGCGTCCGGGTGACGCCATTCTGTATACGTTCGGATTTCGTGAGACAAAGTCCACCATGTTTCCGGCACGTGACTTCTATGAGACGGCTCCACCACCCATCACACCTTCTGTCAAGTGATGTCTGTTCCTCCATTTCAAGTTCCCTCTCTGTCAAATAGTGGTGCGAGACCTTTGTTTAAAGACTGTTAATATATTTTTTGAGACAGAAGGATTTTGCACAAATTTCAAGCGATTGTACGAACCGATTGCAATGATAAATCCCCAGAATACAAACCGAGGAGAGTGACATGCCACGCTAGTATCGATGCGCCAAAAGTAGCGAAACCGGCGTAATTTACTTAATGGCTCAAGCTCCAAGGGTTCAGGGAAAGCCAAACACGCTGGATAAATGAAGATGAAAATGGCACCTACATTGTTTCGTTTTCCTTTCACGGAAGTGGAAGAAAACCAAACGGAGCGCCAATCTGAGAACTGCTCCTCAATAAGAAGAGCTCGTGAATCGGATACGCTGCTTTGATCTAGGTTTTCACCCATACTTCAAGATACAGAACATGACCTACGTCCGTGAAGCTTTATCGACTCATTGACTACTTCTTCACATTTCAAAATCTGGCATCAAAGCCTTTTTGGTGGCGGAAACAAAAAGAGGAGCATTGCGAAAGCGCAGAAACAGTTTCTCCAATTTTGAGAAAGAGCAAACATAAATCACGTCAGGGGTAATACTGCACGCGCCTCTTAAAAATATTGAAGGAACCTCACTACGTGCGTACTTATTACAAAATATTTATAAAAATAAATAAACTCAAGAACTAAGCGCAAAAACGAAAAATAAATAAATTATTGAACGTACTTTATACATTGACGCGGAGCACTCCCTTAAAATTTCACGTGGAGCGCAGCAAACACTTGGATCTATCTAAGCCAATATGGCGCCGTAAGTGCGTTCAATGACGCTGCACACTCCCGTATCGCTGTGCTTAGTCGCAGGGTCACGTGACGTGTTCAGTGGATTTCATTGGCTCGTGGCCTCCGCTACGGTCCACGGTGAAAACAAGACGAATTGCAGATGGTGTCACGTACGGCATGCGAAATTAACACACTTTCGGGATTTCAGTCGTAGCATAAAAAACGAAATCCCTATATTCCCCCCCCCCCCCCCCAAAATAAAAGAAAATACTATTAATGGATCGAGAGAAAATGAAAAGCGCACAAGACGCTGGTTCAAGTTTGAAACTTTAATTATGCCGGCAAGAAAAACTTATTAGTTCTCGAGAATCGAGAGAAATTAACGACGTCCGGAAATTTCGCGCTCACGCGAGGCAGGAGCCCATGTCTTTCGACTGCGTATATGGAGAGAGCGTCGAAAGTCCGCACCTAACAGTCAAAATCGTGCGCAAAAAATAATCTAAGAATCAAGAAGCATTAGCGGGCGAGCCAAATTAAATTACAAAGAACCAGGAAAAATGAAACCAGAATTTTTTACGACTCGAGTTACTCCGAAGTTAATTTCTCCAATTGATCAGAGACGCCGTATTAGTTGTATATACCTTAATGATTTTAGGACATGTCCCAAAGTTGGAGAAGAATTGGGCAACAATAAACTGCCTTCCACTATAAATAAAACACAACCCCGACAAAACTTTTTTTTTTGTTGTAGCGGCGCGTTGGTGGTTTTTTGCAGGCGCGGGTTGCATTCCTCATCAGTAACAACCCCGCCTAAAAAAATACATTCTCTCTTCGTCACCAGCTCAGCAGACCTCCGACCCTATATGCTACCAACAAAATTCCGTTTATTTGTCTTCGCATTAACGCTGGTCAAAATTCCGCTCCATAGGATTCGCTCCGAATCGACGAGTGCAAGATGGACTCGCATTTTTGGAGCTACCCACCGCCATCGATTCGCCCGAGAAGGTCGGCCATTCAAAATGGCCGCTGCTCGAACTTGACAAGCCGTCCAATGCCTCAGCCGACTGAGCTTTCCGACGACCAGTCACAACGGTCACTCTTTAGCTGCAGAAATAACACGCGACACAGGCAAGGCGAAAATGTCCGTACCGTGGAGCCCGTGTCACAAATAACGAGGAAGGCGTCCGCGTTCGCCACCGTCACATACCTTTCGGCCGCCTCGAAGCGGCGGGGCACGCACCGCGATCGCCATTGGTGGAGTTCAGATTACTGGTAAATCTAATAAACACAAAGAGGTAGCAAGCCATCACTTGCACGGTCGATGCCTAATCTGTTCTTGCTTTATGGCACGAGAAAACGCCGGCGGCATGCAGTGTAAAAAGGTATACAATCATTGGCTGCAAAGAAACAGGCCTAAGCTTGCGTCTGCCTCCGGATTTTCTGTCGTTCTTTTTCTCGTTCTTCCTCATACGATCACAGATGTCAGCGCTTACGATTTACCACGCTGCAGTCCCGGCTTTGTGTCCCTGATGTGAGCGAGGTAGAAGCGCCTGAGCCGTCCCAGTCCCGCGTAAACAACCGACGAATCGGAACAGATCAAACTCGACGGCCCGCCAGGCCCGGCGACCTCGCCAACATCGCCGCGCATGCGCACTGCCGAGCTAAAGGAAATGACGTACGCGCTTCTGTCAACTTCCGCCAAGATCTGCGAGATCCCATGGAGCGGTTGTGGCACGATTTGGGAAGCTCCACGGGACAAGCGCTGCCAGAGATCTACGAGCGGAAGGTGACCAACTCGAGCCAGATCTGCGAGCGGAATATGCGTGCTCCAAATGGAGCGCTTTGGAGCGCTCGAGATCTGCGTGCGGAATTCCCATTGAGAAACGGAGAGGAAGTTCAGCTTTTTTATGGAGCGAGGAACGTTCAAGGACCACGGCGCCAGTTTGCATCCCCCTTAAAACATTTTCAAATTGACTTCGTCGGCACTTCAAAGGGGCAGTGCAACGATAATCAGTTGGAATTTTCTTCACTTTACACAAGCTTACTGGCACTAGTGGAACCCAAGGATAATCGCACACAACTCCACTGGTCAGGAAACTCCTTTGTTGCGGTGTAATTTCGAGGACAAAAGCAAGCCTTTTCATTCAATCTGTCCTTCGCGAAACTTGATGACGTAGCTGGACGATCGCAGTATCGTCCAGTGACGATATTTGAATGCGCTTCACAGATTGGACCCGAACATTGCGTGGGCACTCGATTTGGGCTCGTGATAATCGATAGCTCCAGAAGCATTCAGGTAGTGACCCGTGTCCATTCGCTGCAATGACGACAAAGCCGAACCATAACAATGTCTGGAACTCAGCGCGTGTCCTGTGCCTTGCCAAACCCAGCGCGTGGCTATGATCATCATTGGCGGCATATAATCGGCTCCACATCTCGTGGCCGCTTGTTCTGGCGGCGAGTTGAGGGAGTGAACGCTGATCGTCTTATACTTCGTTTCAGCTTCGGTCCAGACGCAGCCGATGCTACAAGCGCGAGCATGTGGCCCAGAACAGTGCTTGCACTGCACGAGCGCGCGTGCTTGGCAGGGATGCTGAAAGCCCGGAGCTCGCGCTTGTAGCTTTGGCTGCGTCTGGACCGAATCTGAAACGAAGTATAGAGCGCAGCTCTTGGGCGTGCGTTTCCGGCTTGAGCGGCGTCGCCGTCGGCGTCGGCGTAACCGCGCGTTGGATTATGGGACGTTTCCCATAATGACGTCACGAGTGACGCAACACGTGACGTCACGAGGGTCACGAGTGACGTCACGAGGGAGGAGGAGAGGAGGAGTGAGGAGGGGGAAGGAGGAGGAGAGGGTACGGATGAGGAGAAGGGGCATACCCTCCTCCGTACCCTCCTCCTCCTTCTTAAAAGCTGGGCTTTAATTCAGCATTACAGGGAACTGTAAACGTCTTTCATTTTTTCTTTAATTTTTTCTGGGACTTCGATTGCATGAGGTGAAAAACGGACGGGTGTTTCAAAGGTCAATTAACGTGAGGGATCCGTTCTAAGCGGTATTTTCGCTAAGTACGAAAATCGTTGAATCGCCCCTTTAAATAAGCCATAGACTCGGTAGTAGATGTCTCGCAAAGGTGCATCGCCATCCGTGGCTCCGAAACACATGTCGGGAACTGCCTGCATAGAACCAGCTGTACACCAAACTCAGCTTTTAAGCAGGTTGACGTCTTCGTGACTGTAAATAAACAACTATTCTCTCAAACGACAACCTTCGGTAGAACTACGGTCTTTTTATCCAGGAAACCTTGGAAACTGGACAACCCTCTCTCTTTCTCGCTTCCTTCGGTGTCACGTGGTAGCAGTGTTGTAGGCATTAACCACAAAACAAATGAACAAAGTAGGCTACCTGGTACTACTTGCAAATAAAAGAAACGCGTTACCGACCTGGGTTACCTCAAACTAAGAGGAACGCGTTACCGTTAACGATAAAACGTGACACGCCTTACATTTGCGTTACTTGTTATTTATGAATGAAAATGGTTTACTGTTTTGACATTGCATGTTTGCATAAGTGCCATATTTTAACAAGTAACATGTCAGTAAAAAAGCTTAGCTTTTTTACGATTCAGGTTCTTAAGGGCGATGCAACAATTTTTGTACTTTGCGCAAATACCACTTAAAACGGATCCCTGACGTTAATGACCTATGAAACACGCGTTTGTTTTTCACCCCACGCAATAGAAGTCCCAGAAAAAAATAAAGAAAGACGAGCGGCGTTCATTCCCTCAACTCGCAGCCAGAACAAGCGGCCACGTGATCTGGAGCCGATTATATGCCGCCAATGTTGACCATAGCCACGCGCTGGGGTTGGCAAAGCACAGGACACGCGCTGAGTTCCCGACATTGTTATGGCTCGGCTACTGTCGTCGTTGCAGCGATTGGACACGGGCCACTACCCGAATGCTTCTCGAGCTAGGAATTATCACGAGCCCAAATCGAGTGCCCACGCAATGCTCGGGTCCAATCTATGAACCGCATTCAAATATCGTCATCGGGGTGTTCTGCGATCCCCACGTTACGTCATCAAATTTCGCAAAGGAGAGATTGAATAAAAATGATCGCTTTGTCCTTGAAATTACACCGCAACAAAGGAGTTTCTTGGCCAGTGGCGTTGCGTGTGAGTATCCTTGAGTCCCACTAGAGCCAGTAAGCTCGTGTAACGGGAAAAACATTCCAATTGAATATCGTTGCACGGCTCCTTTAAGGTTTGTAGTATGAGTGCAAGGATTCATATAACTGGAGTCAAATAACAAAACAAAAAAATTCAAGTGATTTTTTTTATTGATGGGGGGGGGGTGAGAAGATGTAACGAGTAACAAAACTACGTTACCCGTTACTCGAGGAAAGTAACCATAAGGACGGTATCTGTTATTGTATTTAGAAAAAAGTGTAACGAGTACATTACAACGTTACCGAAAAAACTCACGGATTACCTGTAACGCCGTTGCCCGCTACGCGTTACCGCCAACACTGTGGGCTCGGAGGAGCGTGCATCACGTTCCCGTAATTCGCCACGCTCCACGCGACGCCCTCTGGGATTTTCGCGTGAGATGTATTAAAACGTAAGGGACTCTCGCTCTTGTGACAGCACTCGTGCATGGACCGCACGGCCACCGAGGCACTACCAAGCCTGCAGGCGAGCACCAGACACCCCACACCCGCTCGCGAAAGGAGACGCCAGGGGCAGCAGGCCGCGCTCAGGGACGGCGGCGGGCGTACGCGTTGAGCGAGCCCCTGCATGCATATCTGGGAGTCTCGGACGGGTCATACATCTTGCCTCGCGAGCCGTGCTGAAAAATGGAGTACCCTAATGACTCGCGAACCTGGTACGACGCTCGGTCAATCTTTCCAGTCGGTCGTCGGGCCAAGCCCTGCATACGCAGGTTCGTTGGTTTGTTTGTTGGTGGCGCTGTTTTGCCTGAATTGTGCGCGGAAAAACAAACAAACAAACAAACAAGTGAAGCCCGTTTTGATGCAGGCAGCCCGAAATACTTCGAGAAGTACCATCATCGTCAACGCATAAAAATTACTTTTTTTTTTACGTCTGCGTTGCGATGTTGAAGAAGGCTGCAAGTAAAAAAACAAATGGCATGGAAAGTTTTTAGAGAATTGCTATCATACGTGTGTCTTTTTTCTATTCTCATTTAAAACATTAGGTGCTATCAGAAAAAAAAAAACCTGATCGTTGTAGTGGACGCGCAGAACGTTAACAAATAAAATACCGCAAAATTTAAAAAAAAGGGGGCGGGGGCAATATTTCTTGGGACAAACGGGTCCCACTAAGTTTTGCCCGACCCTTCACCACGCTTTAGTGCCTGTCGCTACGTTGAATTGATTTAATTATTCGCCTAGCTCGCCGGGTGTCTGTGTCTGTTTCATTCATAACAGGTTCACTTCGCACGTTCATGTAGGTGAATCCGCTCAAAATGCGTTCCAACTTGCTTTTACGGTTTCACGACCTAGCCGCCAAGCGTTGCTAAGTGTAAAACACGACGTCCCGAAGAGTGCTGCCGTACCCACAGACAATAGAAGGACCGTCGTGCACACACCCCCGGACGATATGTCCTGAAACACACGATATGAATTCTTGCTACGCCTAGTTTTCCCCACAAGCTCTTTCATTTATCAGACTGCCGAAGAGTTGAAAGACTGAAGGCCCGTTCACACACATGCGTCCGTAGCGACCGAAACGACTGGAACAACCGAAACGACCGTTCCAAGGGTCTGCAACCATCAGTTGCCATAGCGACGGAGGGACGCACGCATGTGTCGTTCACGACGCAAGGAGTTGGAGCGAGCCCAACTTTCCCCGCTGCGTTGGAAACAACCGAAACAACCGCAGCGACAGGCCAATCACAGGTCGAAGAGAACTGGTTGCGCGGGTTGCATGCCGGTCGCGGACCGGTTCCTTCTCTTTGCAAACATGGCGTCGGTGGTGATCGTCGACGTGGACGGCGTGGTGAAAGCTCATCGTTCCGCGTCAAAGCGCTATCCTTGACTGTGAATTTTCGTCGTGTGTTGCGCCAGCATGTACTAGTAGGGAAGATCCACCTACTAGTGCGGCGATGTCGTGGCGGCACTCTCAAGACAGCAGAAACGCCCGTGCCGTCGTGTTTGTTTACTTCGACTACAGTGGTGCTTTCTAAGCATTTGTGTCCTCGAACATCGCCGGGATTTCTTCTTTGGCGCATTTCATGCGTGTGCTCAAGTTCAAGGTATTACTGGCGCGTACCGTATAAAGGATGCGAATTTTCACGCGTTTTCATCACCGGAGAAAAGTGATTAGTGTTAGCAATCCTGAACGCTCGCAACGTCTATCTGATCACGAAATCATATTTCTACGTTGCTATATCGCTGCTAAGATTACATTGTCTTTTATAATCGTAGAAAAGGCGTGTGGCGATATTTGTACTATTGGCAAAGTCGTGTATTAGAGTCGTGATCATCCAAGACGGCGTACTGCATCTTTTTCTTTTCTTTTTTTCATCCACTCTACCCTGCAAGCCTATCACGAAAAAATTAATAATAAAGGATTAGGCTATAGAAAGCTGTCTGTCTATATTCTGTTACGGCATTGAGTGGCAGTGCATCCCCTTGGAGGCACCGCTGAAACAGCTGACGGCGGCGTAGAAGCGGTCGCCGTGCTGACGACCCGCTGCGCTTGTTGCAGTGGTTCCAGGTGTGTGTACGCGCCGCGCAGAGCGGTTGTTCCGGTCGCTCCGGTTGCAACGGACGCAGCGCGCTCGTTGCACATGTCTGAACCAGCCTTGCAGAGCTAAACTCTGCGTTACAAAGCATGTTTAAACCAAAACTTTGTTAAAAAAAAACAGGCATATTAAAGAAACATAGAGGGCTGTTTCAGATTGTACGCGATAGTAAACCAGCCTGCGGACAGTGTGGAAAGCCAGCGACAGCGCCGACACAGGTCTAGCGAGCGAATACTAAGACGCCCGGCGTTCGTTACCAAACAAAAACCCGACATGTGGTTCGCTATTCCTAGAAATGCGTCGCCTACATTCACGAGCGTACCGGTGACACACCGCAAAAACAACAAATTCGCGCCCATGTCAAAAAAAATAAAAAAACTACGTGCGTATACTGGCTAGAGTTACGAAAAGCCTAAGAAAATGAGCGAAAGACATGTCTAACACTCACCCCAGACTTCCGAGCCCACCTGCACCTTGTTTCACACAAAGTCCGACAGCAATTGGCGCCACGATTCTTCACCTTTTGCGGATCTTTCCGTCACCGATTGAACCAATCCCGCGCAATAAATGCACCGCAATCCTGTGCTTAATCTTATCTACCCGTGATTGGTTTATCCGAAGACAGGAAACCACCAGAGACGACGAGCGAGAGCACTGACGGTGCACTTTTGGGGCTGCCTGATTGGCCCCATCGGATCTCAGCACACGCCGAGGTCGGACTCGACGTGAGACTGAGCTGACCTCGATGCCCCTCCGCGTCTGCCGCTTCTCCGAAGACGCGGGTGCAAAGCGGTGAAGCCCATTCTATCGTGTTCCGGTTCCGCATTTCTACACTCTAACCAGAAAAACACTTATTTGCCTGTAATTGCTTTCTCTTTTTTTTTAAGATTATTTTTTAATGGTGGGTGTCGCTGGCTCGGTGGAGGTTATTAAATCTTACACGTATCATTGACACGCAAAAAAACTGGGCTCTGCCTTATTTTAGAGCGCAGCTCTTAGGCGCTCGTTTCCGCGTTTTGCGGCGTCGCCGTCGCCGTCGGCATAACCACCCCGCTAAATTTAGCGGGAAATTGAATTGGTCTTAAGGTCACGAGATGTCAATTTTCCCGCTAAATCTACCGGAGAAACTGAATTTGTTCATGGGTGACGTGACACGAAATCATGTGACGTCATTTCCCCCGCTAAATTAAGCGGGCAACCTGAATTTCTGTTGAGGTCACGTGGCGTCAATTTTCCGGTCAAATCTTAGCGGGGAAACTGTGGGAGGAGGGGGTGGTACGGTGGAGGAGGATGGGAGGGTACGCAGGAGTAGGAGGAGGGTACGGAGGAGGACGAAGGGAAAGGAGGAGAAAGGGGAGGGTACGGAGGAGGAGGAGGGGGCATACCCTACCCTCCGTACCCTCCCTCCTCCTCCTCAAAAGCTGCGCTCTAATTCAGCATTACAGAGAATTGTAAACGTCTTTCATTTTTTTTTCATTTAATTTTACTACTTTCCACACGCGTAATCTCTGCATCCACAGCAATAGAGGCTAGTCTCGGACAGATTAAGAAAATAAGCTTCGCGTTACGGGGACCAAATAGCTAGATAAAGACATCATACCATATAGCAGGATCAAGAAATAAGCGGTAAGTATAGATGATATGACATAGTACACAAGATGACAAGTAGCTAGTCTATATATATATATATGTGTGTGTGTTCGAATGCCCGAGTCGACAGACAGAAACAACCGACACCGACGATCCTTGTGCACGTGTAGCATGCACGCGAAGGTACCTTTAGCAGTCTTGCAGTCCATCGAGTGATTGCAGGCCTGCCAAAGATACGTTCGCGTGTATCCCGCACGTACACGAGGCTTGTCCGTGCCGGTTGTTTCTGCTTGTCGCTTTAGTGGCACTCGGGCATTACGAGTCAAGGCTGGTTCACGCATTTGGAACGGTTGCGTTCGCATGCAACCGAAACAACCGAAGCACCGCAGCAGCCATGACTAGTGGATTGCTTCGCAAAGCGACCCCTTGCATCGCTTGCCATGCTGTGTACGGCGAGCACTTGTCCCGGTGACTTTGTCGTTACGGTCGTTTCGGTTGCATGCGAACGCAACCAACCCCGATGTGTGAACCAGCCTTAAAACAAACATTTCATTTTTAAACATTGCAACAAAAAAACAAGTATTCTTTTCTGTTTTACATGGTGAGATGTTCGCAATCGCTGAAGATGATAACGCCACCCAGCGGAAAAGAGGCGAGGAAGAGCTGCGAAGAGCTACCGCCTATCCAAGTGTGCGGCGAAAACCGGCGCAGCCTGGCGACCGAGGTGTGGAATAGAGGAAAGGGGACGAGGGGCAAGCCATTGGAGTCGCGCTAAAAACCTTCCAGATTAAGACGCCACTAAATTCGATAGGCCTTTTGTCCACAAGAGTAGACACTTTTCAAATGGGAGCGCCACCTTCGGCACGTACTCGGAGCACATATTGGACGCGAGGGCTACGTCATCCTTCGGCTCGGACTCGGCTTATCTCGTGTCGAGTGCGAGTGCTGCGTGAGAGTTCGGTGAGGACTCGGATCCCATCACACGCGCCTTGCCCAAGACACAGCGACAGCCAATGTTGCTCGACGAAGCTTAGGAAAGGGACTACTGCGACATGGTGATAAATTAAAATTATCATTAGCCGCAGACCTCATGCGCGGTGGTGTCGCTATAATCCTTTATAATTCCATAAAAAAAATACATGATTTTTACAGCATGTTTTGACAAATCTTTGTTTTTTTTTTTTTTTCGGATGGCGAAGTATTGTTTGCTCGACCCGAGTCGCCGATATGTGGCTGCGCTTGGCAGCAGCGCTCCGGACAGCGGCCGGTCTCACGGCCGCCCCCCAGACCCCGGTCTAAAATTGATGCCCGGCGGGGGTCAGCGGAATGCGCGTCCGCAGCCAGCAGCGGCTGCCCGTCCCCCTAATCAATAAGGCGGTCGCGATGCGGTGTCCCTGGACACTCAGCCCAAATTAGCCGCACTGCTGTCGTTTTGTGTGTTTTTTAACGTAGTTTGAGCAACGCTCTTTAAAGGACGGCCGCAAATTCGAGGTTCCACGATAAGCATCGTCGAGCACGAGCAGGGGAACGACGTCCTGGCCACGCGATCTCTATTCGGACACTTTCCGAACCATCGTTGCGGTCCAAGTATACTTAGATACAATGGCGACGAACGTTTCACATAGATCGCGCGCGTTAACATTAAAACGTTAAAAATGTTTTTTTTTTAATTTTTGCAAATTTGTTTACACGTTTTGTGAGTCAAAGATTATGTTGGATGGAAGCCATGAACCAAATGCTCGAGGCCTTGCATCATAGTTTTAAGCCGGGGTCGCACTGCTTAAAGGGTCGGTGCAAAGATATTGAATTGGAATGTTTTTCACTTTACACGCGCTTACTGGCACTAGTGGGACTCAAGGATACTCGCACGCAACGCCACTGGCCAAGAAACTCCTTTGTTGCGGTGTAATTCCAAGGACAAAAGCGAGCGTTTTCATTCAATCTCTCCTTCGCAAAACTTGATGAGGTAACTGGGCGGTCGCAGTACCGCCCAGTGACGATATTTGAATGCGGCTCATAGATTGGACCCATGTATAGCGTGGGCACTCGGTTTGGGCTCGTGGTAATCGATAGCTCGAGAAGCATTCGGGTAGCAGGGTGTCTAGCAAATTGTTATTTTGAAATTCCCTGACTTTTCCAGGTTTTCCTTACAATTTCAAGTGAACTTCCCTGACCACTGTAGAGGCGGTTAAATATATAAGACCATTACAACACAAGGCATTGAGCGTTCAGTACTCTGAGGATCATTTTGCACGGGCTTAATCCAACTTGCATATTCCGAAATATTCGGGTTCGTCCAGTCCGGATTAAATTAGCACTTTCTTGCCGCCGACATCGTCAGTGAAGAGGCCACTTCCGGAAACACGATGAAAACACGACGCTGAACCACACACGTCAATAACCGAATGGCAGCATGGCCAAGTCATGGCCGCCAGATGCACACTTTCGGATACTTGAATTGGATTGGGGTTTGCGGCTTTCCCATTCGTTATTAAATCTAGTAGGCTCTAACTGGATCTAGCCTAGTGTCGCGCCCTCAATCCAATCCAAGGGTTGGACTGAATTTGTCGGCTGTTCCCTTTGCATCGGGTAGCACACTCTACATTGGGTGAGCAGAGCCCGCGCTCTGCTCTAAGCAGAATTTAATGCCTATTTTTCTGCCCCCAAGTTCTCAAGTCTTTGCTCAGGGCACTCGATGGCGTTTCCGGCTAATTTTCCCTGACTAAGCTCGCCTTTTGACAATTTTCCTGACAATTCCCTGATTTTTCCCGGTAATTAAAATTTCCCTGACAATTCCTGGTTTTCCCGGTAGCTAGACACCCTGGGGTAGTGGCCCGTGTCCAATGTACAATGACGACAATAGTCGCACCATAACAATGTCTGGAACTGAGCAGCGGGTGTCCTGTGCCTTGCCAACCCCCAGCGCGTGACTATGATCATCATTAGCGGCATATAATCGGCTCCAGATCCCGCGGCAGCTTGTTCAGGCTGTGAGTTGAGGGAGTGAACGCTGCTCATTTTCTTTATTTTTTTTTCTGCGACTTTGATTGCGTGTGGTGAAAACCAAACGGGTGTTTCACAGGTCATTAACGTCAGGGATCCGTTCTGAGCGGTATTTGCGCAAAGTACAAAAATCGTTGCATCGCCCCTTTAATCATCATGCAAAAGACAGTCTGCCAGACATCAATGTGTATGTTTATACAGCCTATAGGAGTTAAGGTCGGTTCTCACATGCAGCGAAGCGCTAATGTAGCGCTCCTCACGTGCCGTCAGCTACTTATCGTCTGCCGCGAGCAACAGTTTTGACGGTGAGATACAAAGCTGGTGAACGCTCCTGTCAGCACGCGCTTAGCGCGAGGTAAGCGCTACGCTTGTAGCGCTCCGCTGTCATGTATGAACAGGCCTTTAGTCTGCCTCAACGGGCCACTTGTCTCTCCCAGCTGTAGATGAGCAATTTAGCCAGTGCGGTACAACCGCTAGTTTGGGATCTTTAACGTGCACCACGCAGTAGTGCACGTTACTCATATCATCGTACCGGCGTCGCTCATATTCACGAGCGCACGCCGGTACGATGCTCATCCAGATTGAAATGGGCAAGGGTGGGGATTGAACACAGGGTCATGGGTTCTGCAGCGCGAGCTTTCGCTCCAAGTGCTCCGAGCTGGTGTGGGCTGAGCAGTGATGGGCATAGCCCAACCCGGCCAACGATCCCCCGACTGTCTTTGGTATGATGTATAGAGCGAGTGCGACCCCGCCTACAGAGTTTTCGAGAATGGGGGTCCCAAAGCTTTGGGTCCCCGAACAGCTTGGATCGCCACTGCGTCGCACTGCGCTTTCGCAGTGTGACGCTGGTAAGGAGGGCAAAGCATTAGGGCCTTTTATTCTAAAACTCTAATTTAGAGAGTTTTAGAATAGCGTACGACACAATATTGCGTCTTCGCCACTGTGCACGCGCCAAAACCGAAACCGTGTTTTAAAGTATTGCGTGCGTACGACATTTTTGGTACGCAAACTCGTCCCCAAAGTCCTTGTGTTTCTCTCGTGATGCACGAAACGTTGGCTAAAGGCAAGACGAGTCAAGTTAGAAAATGGCGGCTCCTATAGGACCGCAGCGGCCGCGAGCGCGACGTTGGTGGCGTCCTCGCGACAACGATTTTTAATGCCTGCGGAGGATGTAGCATTCCCACGGGAGCGCACGTGACAGACGGCTCGGAAGACCCAGCAGGGTGATTAGCGATCGCCCACAACTTGCTCCTTGCGACGCGCAAATGCTTCCCGGCGAATGCAGTACACGAGAGCTCTCTTGCCAAGGCGGCGAGAGAGGACACGACTGGTCGACTGTACGCGTCGTATACTCCCATATTTAAACAAATCTATAATGTTTACTCAGGGTAGAGAACTGCACGGGCCCGGCCAGCCCGAAGGCCCGAGCCTGGCCCGGCCCACGGGCCGGGCTCGGGCCGGGTACCACGCATTTTCTCGGGCCCGGGCAGGGCTCGGGCTGAACAAAATATTTTTTCGGGTCGCGCCGGCCCGTGCCGGCCGGGTCCCTGCCTGGGCAGTCGTGTGCCGCAAATTCTAAATTGGCAATAACAAAAAGCGTGCTCATTGATCTTTTAGGTTCAATGAAAACAAAAAACAAAAAAACAAGCGAAATAAAAAACACTACGGCGCCGCCAAAGAAAAAAAAAAAGACGTCTTGAATTTGGAAAGCGTTTACGTGGACAAAAGAAACACATGGATTCCTCCAGCATAGTGGGAAAGTGTGGTCAAGAAAACGAGTGCACTCCAGTCGCAGGGTACGGTATAAATGTTTTTCTCCTGCTTTAAAAAAAATAATAATAATAATAAGTAAAGAAAGAAAAAGCAGAAGAAAAAACCGCGAGCTTGACTTTGCACTTTGTGTAGGGGGCCTTACTATGCCACCGAAGATAAGCTAACTACCATAGATGATTTTATGCTCATACAGACTTTTGAAGATGCACTAGCGTGACTGTGATTGTTTCTTCACAAAAAAAAAAACATGTAGAGACGAAAGTTATCTGTGAAACGAATCGAACAACGAAGAGTCCAATATCCCCAAGAAATGCATAAATAAAATATTGCCAACTTTTTTTTTCCAAAAATCACTTATGAAGTGCATATTTCGCTCATATTCTCGAAAATGTATCGTGTAATTAGAAATAATTATCGTGTCAAAAAACTCAGTCCGAGTTTGAGAGAAATTTAAATAAAATATGCTCACTTCACGCTTAGACAGTTTTTAGGTTAGAGCCTGCAAACCTTTTCGGGCTCATGTAAAAATAAAAAAGAGGGGACAATACGTGTCTACCCTCCCACGTTGGGCCATGCTAGACTGGTCCTCCGCACAGGGCGTGAACGAATGTGTATACC
>JAZHYW010026247.1:0-20708 GCA_037355805.1 Ixodes ricinus | reverse complement strand
GTCCCCTCTTGTGGTTCTGACCCCGTAAGACCTGGGCGTGTCCGCTTGACGGAGGACCTCCCCTAGGCACTTGGGGTCCTTCAACCACACAGTCGGCCAGGACTCAGTTTGGGTAGCCGTTGGCTGCATGTCGGCGGTTGAAGTGTGCCCGTTGGCGCTCTTTGACTTGACGGTCGTGTCTAGTCGCAACGTTGTTGTTGACTTGGCCGGGAGTCAGAAGAGCTGGAGTGCACCGGGATCCGTGTCCGCAGACGTCGCCCCATGGGGAGTTTGGCTGGACTCCGCCCTGTCGGACCCGGGGTATCCCGGTACGCAAGTAACGTCAAGTACGGGTCCTCTGCTTTCACCGGCAGCATACTTCATAGTTTGTACCATGCGTTCGGCCTCTTCGTTCACCTGAGAATGACAAGGACTGCTGGTAGTGTCGCGGAAACCGTAGTTCTGGGCAAACTCTGCAGCATCACAGGAGAACTGCGGGTCCGTTGCCACTACTACCGTTGCAGGTATCCCATGGCGGGCGAATATGCTCTTCAGACGTTCGACGACAGCCTCAGCACTTGCTGAAGATAGGTAGGCGATCTCGGTAAGCGGAGACATGTGGTCAACGCAGAGCAAATACTCCTTGCCTCGTAGATAAAAGAAGTCCAGCCCAACCATTTTGCCATTGCAGAGATAGCGTCACCGTGTGGCATGAGAGGCTCGGCGTTTTGTTGGCAGAACCTTCGCGCACACCATGCAGTGTAATATGACTCTTCTCAGCTCGGACGACAGGCCTGGCGCACTTGAACAGCTTATTATCTGCGCGCTGCCTGCACGTCAATTCCCCGATATCCCTTGTGAAGTTGTTTCAGCATCTCCTTCTGAGGGAACCAGGAATAGTGAGGCGGGTTCTCCTAGAGACAGAAAGGCTTCGCAGTGAGACAGGCTTCCTCTGTACTGCCAAAAAGGCGTCACGCCGAGAGGAGTGTTGACTCTGACGGCCATTCGTTCATGCAGTATTCCCGAAGCATCTAGCAGACTTTGTCTTTCTCTTGGGCTTTTTTGATTGGATGCAGAGTGCTGCTTCGGGACCCCATCGACTGCTCCAGCAGTGAAGGACTGAACCTCTTTGCAGGTCCCAGTGTTTCTGCTGGCTCTTCCTCACTCACGGAGCCCCTTGATAGAGTATCAGCGGTCTCGATGCTACTTGCCAGGAACATACTGCATTCTGAAGCTGGAACCGCATCAGACGCATCGCGGAAGCGCTGAATACGAGGAGGAGACACATCTAGTGCCCGACTTTCCCAAGAGCGTCAGCAAAGGTTGATGATCGATCTGGAATGTCGCCGTTAGGCCCACAAGTCTTGAAACCGCTCTGCTCCCTAGGTCAAAGCCAATGCTTCTGTTTCGACCTGGCGTATTGGATTTCAGTAGGGGTAAGGGACCGTGATGCGAAGGCCACAGCTCTTTCCCTCCCATCGGGCTGAACCTGAAGCAAGGCTGCTCCTAATCCGTGTAAAGACGCACCTGCGGAAGAATGGTGGGATACGGCGGATTGTAGTGAGCCATGCAGCAATCTGAACACAGGAGAGCCTTGACGCTTTGCAGAGCGGCTGCTTGTTGGGGGACCCCAGGTGCACTCCGACGTTTTCGAAGCAGGTCTCTGAGCGGCGCCGTTATTTGTGCCAAGTTCGGAAGAAACCTAGCCAGATGGTTCGCCATTCCAAGGATCCGACGGACGCCGGCAGCATCCTCTGGAGCCGGAAGATCTCTGATTGCCTTGACCTTTGCTGGGTCCGGTCGAACACCATGGCGGGATGTAGTACATTCAGGAAGGTAACTTCCCTTGTGCTGAAGACACACTTGGCTTTGTGGAAGGTGACTCCAGATTGCTCTAGGCGCCTGAGAGTCTTGTGCAGATTTGCATCATGCTCAGCTTGGTCCTTGCCGAAGACAAAGTACACCATCCATGAGGTTGAGAACCCCGGGCAGTGCGCTCAATATCTCAGACATGCGCATTTTGGAAATATTCAGAGCTGATGTTATCCCAAAAGGTAGTCCTGTAGACAGCAAAAACGGCCAATTGGGATGATGAATGTGGTCAGCTCTTGGCAGGAGAGGAAAGAGACGGATTTGATGGAAGCCGGAATTAGCATCCAATTTCGAGAAACACTGCCGCCGTCCCCAACTGGCCAAGCGTTTCCTTCACAGTTGGAAGGACATAACGCTCTCGTCGGACGGAGGTGTTGAGGTCAGTGAAGTCGATGCAGATCCTTATTTCTCCTGAAGGCTTCAGGACTGGACCCATCCCAGCACACCAGTCGGTTGGACCTTCAACTGGGCGAATGACGCCCCGATCAACCATCTTTCTGAGTTCTTGAACTGCTGCATGTCTCAGAGGGATGGGCACGCGACGTGCGACGCTCAGCGAGTAAGGCACCGCCGCTGGGTCTAGTCGGATGGTGTACTCTCCTGGAAGTGTCCCAAGGCCGCTGAAGAGTCGAGCAAAGCGCTTCTCGGTGCGTTCGGTGCTGCAGAGAAACTTGACGAGTCCCAAGTTCTGTATGGCAGACAATCCAAGAGGGACAGTGCGAAGTTGTTGTACGACGTAAATCTCTTGCCTTGTGGACTTGTCCTTCCACCTCATGACGAGTGTCAAACTTCCCAACACCTTCAGGGCATGTCCACTGGGCCCCGAAGGTACCTCTTCTGCTGAGCGCAGGCCAGAAGATGGTATTCCCGAAAATGCATCTGGGACCGCTGACACCTCTGCACCGGTGTTGATCTTTGCAGTCAGTGAAACGTCGTTCACGGTTATCGTCGCAAACTTGGCGTATGGACGTCTACCGAGCTCCCCGACGGCGCCGAGAAAAACCGTCGGTGTTGGATTGTGTTCCGCTGAGCGAAATGCCTTTGGTTCCTACAGGCATCTACTTGCTGACACGTACGTAATGACCCTTGGTCTTGCACCGAGCGCACTTTCGGCTCGCGCGGGCACTCAGAACGAGCTGACGCAATCTGCGCAATAACCGCACGTGGAGCTTGGTTGTTTTGCTTGTGTGAAGAATGGAGCGCTGTGAGTCTTTGGTGACGAGCCTTTCGCCACTGCGTCAAGTCGGCGTCTTTAGTCACGACAGGCGCTTGCGCTTCAGTCTCTAGCAACTGCTGCTGCTTGTGAACAGACTCTTTCTGTCGAGCCTTGGCAAGTGCGAAAGTTAGAGTGAGCGCAGCGTCTAACTGAACGGCTTCGAGGGTGACTTATCTCGCAACCCCAACAACGAAGCGGTCCGAGTCAAACGGTCACGCACTTCGTAGTCGCATCGGTCACCATGTTGCCGAGCACGGTTACGAGGTTACTGGCTGGTGGGCCCTTGCTCCCGATCTGTTCAACATTCAGACTCGTATACTACGTTCTAGCGAATGAAGTGACCGTCGAATCTCTTTCACGGATGTCGTACTTCTGGCGTCGGCGTCACATAGCGAAGGTGTTGAAAAGCCTAGCCTGGCGACCCATGACGTAGAGAAGCGTTATTTCCGGTTTCCTCGTTCTGTGCGAGCCAGTCCGGTTGCGTGACGGCAATCGTAGAGTTCGGCGATCCACGCCCGCCATTTCGAAGCGTTTCCAAAGCGGAAGGGTTCAGGTGGCCGAGGGCGAGTCCGGTGGCGAGGATTTGCCCGATCCATGACTCGATGCGGTCCGGAACCGCAAAGCGACGCCCGAAGCTTCAGAGGCGGCGGGATCCCACTTCTGATACCATGTATCGGTGCTCGGTGGCAACCGAAAGAAATGCGACTGACTCCGTGTCACGGCAAACCAAAAAGAACGTATATTCCCTCGCGGCCCTACACAAGCCACGGGCCCCACGGCACGCGCGTGCGTGCCTCGCTTATAGAAAGCGGGAAGTTCAAAGAGGCTCACGCCACACCTGTGCTCACGATTAAAACGCTCATCGCAGAAAGCTGAAAGCCCGCCAAGCGAGATCCTCTATCCGACCCCAAACTAGCCGGCTGACGTGGGAGCTAAGCCTAGTTAAACAAAAACGTTTGATCCGACGGAATATTGTGTTTGATCTCACATGCCATGTCAACAAAGAACTGCACTGTTTGTCTTCGCCCCTACATGTTTTATTCTTTCGTGTTTTTCAAGTGTTTACCAACCCGCGTCCGATCGAATGCCCCAATCACAACAAATAGTTGGTCGTGCTCCGATGGTTCCTAATCAGCCGGTAAGGAAGTTAGGTGTTTTGATACTATATTTTGACCCAAGTAACCTCATATTCTCAAACTATGTCATTCTATCACCACCTCTAGTTTCACATTCTGGCGCACTTGCAGCTTCGTGCACCCCTGCGAGGTTTTAACCGCATGCCTCCGGCAAAAATAACTTTCTGCTGAGCAACGCCCTCGCACCCGTGCCGCCTTGCTGTACACAACTACTGAGACAGTATAATAACCGAACCTTTCTCGTTTCTTGTGCATATTACTGTGAAAGAAGTGTCATTGCTGTTTTCTTCTCAAAGAAAACTCGGACGTTAGACAAAATCAAACAGATAGGAGAATGCACATTCACACAGTTTTCCTCTTCTGCGACAGGTTATAGCTGGTCGCGGCTCATCAGCGTTTGTTTTGAAACTGATGGGTACCACAAGGCATGAAAGAGGCGACTTGCAGCAGCAAGACATTACAACCTTCGCAGCAACTGGCTAGCCAGTGCCACTATGTTCTGAACTGCACTGCGTGTCATGCGGAGGGTTTGTGCAAGCTCTCTGGGCGACTACGCTAGCCACGGTAAGTGCATTCTATGCAGCTTTCTTTTAGGGATGTATGTGGCTCGCAGGCCAATGTCATGCTAGCGAAATATGTGCCACACAAGTGACAGCAGTGCCAGTGGCAAGGCTGTGCTGATGGTAATCAACACTGCACTGTGTTTTCCTACAATAACTACCGACAAGGAACCAAATACTTCCGAGAAATTCTCCGGTTATGCTTTGGTGAACGCCAGCTTGCTTATGAACAGGTGGATGGCACAGGTGGCTTTTTTTGATGGACTTGGTGTCCTTGTTAACAATGCAACCAGACTTCCTTTTAGTTTGTGGTGTCTTTCCGTTGTAGGTGACTAGCGTTGCAGTAGATAAAGATGCAAAATAGTATAATCTTTGCATTCGTTACCTAAATTAATGGCGGGAATAACTGACCTACATTTCCATTGACTGCATTTCTCGCAGAAATAGCCTGGACTAGGTAGCTCGCTGCTACTATGTCCTTCCCTCTTAGCCTGTGCAACTCGGCGTCTTCCCCCGATTGTCTTATGTGGCTGCTTCTGTGTTTGCCTAGGCACTCGGTTGAAATGTTGAAAGCTGTCTGCATCGCACGTAACCGCCATGAAAGCCAGCGTGGACGTAGCTGGAGTAGCCCCAACACGGCTTCTCTATCTCGACACAAGTAACGTTCCTACCACTGTCGTGTTAGCAGAAAACAGACCTGCTTAAAACGTAGAGTGCACGTAGTACACAATGGAGAGGTTGCTCGCCAATCATTCTCTTGGAAGTTGAGTTGAGCCCCTTCGAGGCAGTTTGCTGCCGCACCGTGCACTATAATCCGCCCGAGAAGAGAAACAAGTTGAATCACCAGTAGGATTTCTTTGTTCCAAGGCTTCTTAATGCAGAAAAGACTAGGGAACCAGTATTGTTGCTTTTACTACCCCGTACGAGACAAACCCGACATGCAAGGAAGTCGAAAGGCCTCTTCATGTGCTCGTTCTGCTTCCTTGTGCCTTGGGTTTTAGCTGTGTTCACAATTCACAGCTCGCCTGCATGCCTACACTTTTGGTCACTTTTTCGTTCACTGTGTTACTGAAGTTTTCTGTCGTTGCTTTCCCAGAATGGCTTTGTGGATACTCCAGGTGCTCAACGTCTGTGGCTCTTCTGTATTGTTTTTCCCGGAACCACGGCATGAAGGAGCTGGCCTCCCTCCCTTCCATCAGCTGCGATATACTACAAGCACTGGGTAACAGCTGCAGCTAGCCCATAGGTACCGTTTTGCATCACTGCATCTAGTTCGAAAGTCCATGCTGAAAGGCAGGTGTGGTCTTCATAGGCTCCGTCACTAGGTGCATTTTCTGCAGCTTTTTCGGGGCAACTTCGTATTAAAGGGGCCCTGATATCATATTTAAGCGTCTACCTTTTTGCGGTATCCACGTCTCTTGGGGTTCGGGCAAGCCAGCGAGAACGGAGAGAGTAACTAAATATCAGTTGTGTAATATTTTAACCGGACGACGCGGAAACCTCCTCCACCGACGAGGGCGACCCGCGGTACCGAAAGCGAGCGAAATGTGACGTCTTTGGTCCTGGCCTTACTACTGGTCAGAGCCGCTAAAAGCTTTTTTTTAGTCGAAATACAAAATATAAGTGTCGCGAACTGTTTCAATTATTTATAAAAGTAGTTGTTGTTCAGTATTTTAGATCAGAAAAGAAGCAAATGCAGTTTATAAAGTACGGAAACAGGAAATGACCCGTCGGCATACCGCCACCAAGCGGCGGAAAAAACGGCGCAAACTAGAAAGGGGTAGTGGGATGAGGCGCGTACGGCGAGCGTAGAAAGGTCTCGGATGTACGCGGCGGCGCTGCGGCCGTACACCCGCTCTGAGGATCCAACCGGTTCCGAGCGTTCCGAGGCCTTCGGCGCGAGTTTGGCTGGCAATTTGGCCATTTGGCGGTATGGCAGCGCGAAGTGGCTCCAGTTCCGATCTCATCTTTACCCCGTGTTTGCGGTCGTTTGTGGCCGATGAAGTGTTATGCCGAACTAGTCTTTATTGGCGCAGCAAATGCAATGCAAGCCGCCCTGGTCGCCCAGCTTCATTCAGCCTATCCAAGACATGCTTTAGTGGCGCCCTCTCGAGTCGTTGACACGGAGTGCAGCAGGCGTGAGCGCTCGATGAGCTCCCTACCCCTCCTCTAGTTCACGGCCACTCAAGCCAAGACCTACAACGTCATGACGGAAGTTATTTTTTGCTTGTTTTTGTAATTTTAATTTGCCTATAACTTTAAAAATAAGGCGAAATTCGGAAAAATGAAAGTTTCATTAAGTTACTACGTTCAGTACGCTCATCTGTGGTACAAATTAAAAACCAGTCAAAAAGTTGTTTCAGGGCCCATTTAAGATTCAATACGGACTCAAGTGAGGGGTGGGGGTGTTCTGAGAAAGCCAGCCTCTTTGCTAAAACATTGGGACTGGTATTATATCTATAGAGTTTACTTACACCTTACGTTAAGTACTTTTTCGTTAGTTTTACTTTACTAGTTACTTATACTTCGATGTTACACGGCAGCCACTAAAAATGGGGAAAAAACAAAAATGTTGACATATCAACCTTTTTTTTTTTTCTGGCAATTTGTTTGAAGAGCCAATGTTGTGGTCGGTCATTCATGGTATTTTTCCTACATGTACGTCCAGCCTATGTTTACGTAAAGCCCCAATTGCCCCTTAGCAACGGAAATAATTTCTGCGACAGACTAGGTGGCAGCATTGTGGACGGAAACCGGCCGGATTATATCTGCCTTGTTTAGAAACTATATTTGGTGACAGGGAATGAATTGAGTGGCAAATGCCCCCAAAAGAATCCACATCACTCCGCCAGCCAATCGCTGCCGTCAGTTGTCGTGACGTCACGTCCAGCAAAAAAACTAAAAACTAGTATTTTTTTTTTTTTTTAAATGGCAGGTATTGGCTGCTGATGCCACGTAGCACGTTGGCACTCTAAGCAATTCTTCCGCTCTTGGCCTCTCCGGTTTTATTTTGCAAAGTCGTGAGGGTGTCTGCTTTTGTTTGTGGTATTTCCCGTGTGTCGACATGAGAAGGCAGCGGTTGTATCGCCAAGGAAGTAGGCGTTTGTTCCAGCGGCGCAGCGTTTACAAACCGGGCTTTGCCCTTCACCGAGGGCAAAGTCTATCGGCTGGCCCTACAGTTGGCAAGCATCGTGCAGTCGTGAGCGCGTAACTTGTCCGAACGCTTTCGTCTGTATACAGTGGCAAAATGTTGCGCTGATATGCGAAACGCCGTACAGCAAACTATCGATCACTTGCTGCAGCAACTTTGCGTATGAAGTCATCATAAAGTAATTTTTAGGCTAAATTAATTTTTTTCATACTACTCGATTATTCGGAGTTCTGCGCGATCCCCATCGAGTCCGAAATATTGGTCGGCGACTGTAAAACTTTTAAACACAATGGTTACACACCACAGGTACCGGGGACCATGACATCAATGAGGCTGGCTTTCACCTTGTCCAAGGCAGCAGCGGAACACTACGGCAGGGCCCTGGGTCACTGCACCATGGATGCCGTCCTGTACCCTGCACTGCGTGTGGCTTAACTGGCCAAGCAGAGGGTCATTGCATGAGGCGTCGCTAGCCATTGTAAGTATATTTTGGACACTCATGTCTGGTGATGTACTTTTGTGCTCTACATAACACATTTGGTGGCGGTTCAGTCTTGCCAATTAGGCCATTTTGAAACAGAACACATTTAGTGGTGGCTCGGTTTAGGTTTTTTGGCTCGGCAATCTTGCAACAGTGTCCAGACTTGGCGTAAACCTTTTTGTACTTCATTGTCAAGGCTAGTGTAATTTCTGCAACGCCGTTGAAGCAACTTCTGCACGCGAACAAGATGCAAGACTAATCCACATGCTCGTGCACAGTGCATGACTATATGTACGCATGGGCACTCGTGCCTATGCGTACTTATTCGCAACATGGAGCGAGTTCGTTTTGGCGGACACTCCACGAGTTCATTTTGGCGTCGCCACTCCACACGTCCATGCACTCGCTGCACCTTGAGAATCAAGTGTGCACCAGAATGCACTCCCGTTATGCATCACTCAGGAGAGGGACGAGAGCCGACGACGGGTTTTTCCGCCATAAGAAACGAGAACCGAAAAAAAGTGGATTTTCTGCTAAGAAACCACGTCCCACGGGCGACAAAATCGGACGCGAGCTGTGCCATTTATTCTGTGAAGCAAGCAATCGACAACCTGTGCTTCATTTGCAAGTTTTCTTTCATTTTGTTGCCTCACAGACGTTGAAATACATTGGTGGAAAGCAGAGTGATCAAGCAAGTCGTTCTGGTTTCAGGAGCAGTCTGACTCTGAAACAGCAAGCAAGCTTCACCGCACAGCACGTTGCTCTCGGTCAATGGTGGGGCCAGAATCGCATCACGTAATTTAAAAGGCCAGTGGCGACGCAGGTTTGCAGCAGAGGAAAGCATTTATTTCTTACTAAATGGAACCAGAATATGAAACTATCGACAGTTTTGGAAAGAAAACGGCTTGGCATATGTGGCGGAATCAACGCGATGGTGGGCAACGCCATGATTTAAAGAATCACGCGCTTGAAAATGGCTCAAATTTGCGCTGTTTTCCATCGTGGGAAGGGCTTCAAACTCATATCTGACTAATTTCGCGGTGATATCCGGTCTTGATTTTTTAATACACAAAAAAGGAAGGTTCAAAGATAATAAAACACAAAAAAGGCAAAATCACTTTTTTTCTTCTGAAAAAAATTGTCGTTTTTTACTTGCATCTTTCCTGAAGCTTTATCCTTTTAGTGAGTCATGATTACAACTG
Source organism: Ixodes ricinus (assembly GCA_037355805.1). Taxonomy (NCBI): domain Eukaryota; kingdom Metazoa; phylum Arthropoda; class Arachnida; order Ixodida; family Ixodidae; genus Ixodes; species Ixodes ricinus. The sequence continues at coordinate 11,111 of JAZHYW010026247.1, read as the reverse complement.
ATCAAGCTTCTGCGCAAACAGTTTTTTTCCAGTGTATTGTTCAACTTCTTTTACGAAAAACTGACAGCGTTTTGTAGTCAGCTGGTTGAAGGAACTAACGCCATCTGTAAATATCTCTTACAGCCGAGCTGTTTGTAGTTATCACAGATATAAAGTACACATTGCAGTGACCGCACAATCGCATTCCTGCCCGCCGCGGTAGTTTCGGTTTGAGGTCTGCACTCGGCAAGTTTGTTTGAGACCGATTTTCCGTGCGGCACTCTGCGAGTGCGGTGCACCCTGGGAGATAACTTAGATGCTGCCAGTGCGCTTGAAACGAACTTGCTCTAAGGCTCCCACTTACACGGGGCAAGTTTCCCGTATAATTTTGGGGCTGCTGGTGAGTTATTCCCCCTCCACAAGTGACACGAGTTGCTGGGTTTGGGTACGAGTTGAAACCGCCGAGCAGCTCCGATAACTCAAAGGTGTTCGAAGCGGAAGCAGCAGTTCAGAGATGCAATATACAGTAAAACCTCGTGAATGGGACCGGGAAAATGTCCAAATTATTCGAAAGTCGAAATATTGAAAGGACAAAGAAAATGCGAGAAAATATTTCCTGTGACATACCTTTATTTTGAGAAGATATCTGTTATTGCCGCCTGCTTTATGGACGACATTTGGGAGAGACAGCAACTTTCCTAGCGCAGTCGAGTACTCCACCGCACCCGCACTGTCATAGCTACGCATTTCGTGCGCTGACGATTTAGCACAGCAAGGCCTCTTCTAGTTTCAGGTGCACCACCTTCCACAGTCGCTTTCTTCTCGCGTTGAACTTCTCGCTCCCGAAAACCTGTAGGACCTCGGCCTCAATTTTCACGTACGTGGCAAAGCGCTTCTCTTGACGTCGTAACTTTCCATCACTTGTTATCGATAGACGCCGTCCTTCAGGGCCATCAGTATTTACACTTTCGTCGCATATCTTTGCCTGGTAAAGCTGAAACAGAAACCGAGTAGCACAACTGACGGATGATTGAGGGGCAAAATCGCGACACCCGGCGCTATTTTCCCAAGCGCGCCGATAGCGAGAGTGCCAGTCACGTTGCATGTTTCAACGCGGGGGTGGCCGGCAAAGATTTGAGGGATGAGATAGATATTAAAATGCGGGCTTTAGGATGGGCTGCTTTCTGCCGGCCACCCCGCGTTAAGGCATGAAACGTGACTGTCACTCTCGCTATCGGCGCGCTCAGGGAACAATAGCACCGCGTGTCGCCATTTTGCCATTCTGGTCGTCGGGCACTTGTTCCACTCTTGTTCCGTTACAGCTATGCTTCTGCCACTTCCATGCCAGGAGAGTAGCGCGGTGACGCACGGTAATCCAGAGCCAAACTGGTGCGAATTGCGAAACGCGGAGGACTGGAAGAGCGAAGAACCATGGGAAAACCGGAAAAACCTCGTGTCACCTCGGATGGATAGCGGTCATACCATTTGGAACGGACTGTAGCTTGCGCCACCTGCCGAATTCATCAGAATTAACCATAGCGCACCGCGTTGCCTCAGAATTAATGAGCGCTGGCTGCCATTGACTAATACATAGGTTTGACAAGACCGGATCGGCAGTTCAAATTTTCCGAATTAGTGGGAGATGAATTAACGAGGTTTTACTGTATTCACGTGACCTCCCTGTGGTGGTGATGATAGGTGCTTTCAGTAGCGGCTCCCTCAGCTCCCAACAGAGTAACTCGAGTCATTGTTCTCGGAGTGCCTACTGAATGGAAAACAAGCGCGGCTCTTCAGTGCTTTTACACAGTTTCAGCTTCCTCCCCTGTGGCAGACGGTCTCCGAATAAAATTCAAGCAGACGCCGCCGAGCACGACCACTTTTGTTTGATGCGGGTATTGAAGTCTTGACAAGATCTATCAGCAAGAAAAACCGAGTGACTTGTGAGAGCCACTGGTTTCCCTCCCTGAGAAGCCGTAAGCTGCAGACATTCCGGCCAGAGTCATCTGGCTTCGAGCCTGCTCGTTCCGTATCATGTCGGGGAGAGTACGCCATCCTTCTGACCTACTCTCGCACTTCTCTGCGCGTTTCCCGTTTTCGGGGGACCAGCCAGATTACACGGGACAGTCAGCCGGTCCCTCCTCCGAGTGGACGGCCGTCTGGCGAGGAGTCCTGAAGCGGACTCCGAGCGACGGGTCGAGTGCAAAGAGATCCTGTGAATGCTGTGCAATTTAGAACACCTTTGGGAAATGCCAAAGAAGGCTATTTTTTTGTGGATGTGGTGCTGTCTGTTGGATTTTTCGCTAGCCAGTGTTGTTGAACTCCCAGAACTCTGTGCTGAGAAACTGAGGGAGAGGAGGAGACGAGAGCGTGGGGATGTCAGAATGCAGAGCTCTGATTGGAATGATTAGTGGGTAGACCTAAAGCTAACTGCCTTTGTCTGTTCTGCACATGCAGAACAACGGTGTCTGGCTTTTGGTCTTTGCATTCGAATGCGTTCGACGAGTGCAGTGGAGACAAAGCCAGCCTCTGTCTCTGCTGCACTCGTCGAACACATTTGAAGGTGGAACGCTGGCGTCCAGCGTTTTGTTCTCGCATTCGAACGCATTAGAACACGGAACGCCGGTGTCCAGCGTATGGCGCTCACATTCAAACGCCTTTGACGAGTGCAGTGGATACAAAGGCAGCTAGGTCTACCTACTAATCATTCAGACCAGAGGTCTGTATTCTGACGACCCCACGCACTCTCGTCTCCCTCAGTTTCTTGGTGCATACTCGAGTGCTCTGCATCATTGGCAGAATTCTGTTTTTTTTGGGGGGGAGGGAGGGAGGGGAGTCATTTCTTTTCTTTGAGGTTAACTTTTTCTTAATGAAAAATCAACATACTCTAGCTTTTCTTATGAAGAAATGATTAGTTTTTGGTGACATAACAAATATTAGGTCAACAAACCACACCTGTGCAACATTTTGCCCGTGATATCATCTTGCAAACTCCCCCCTCCCCCGACCTCCACTCCACCCAGCCTGACCTATAAATTCGCCCCTGCTCTTCATTTCTCTGCATGTTCGGGTCAGATATTGTTGCTTTTGACCTGATGGACTCCCTTGTTCTCTGCATTCATCGTAGGTTTGAAACCGTCCTGAACCATGGTCCTTTTTGGTGGATCGGGTCTTGCCGTCTTCCCCTCTCGTGGCTTCCTGTCGTAATCAAATAAATTGTATTTTTTTCTGATGACGGTGCATACCTCTTGCTACACTTCACACAAAGAGTGTGGTAAATCCATGCCACAGATTACTGTGAAACATGCGAGAAGGTAATTATTGAAAAGATGAAGCTCCAAAAAGTTTGATGGAAAGAAGATAGATATCCCCGTTTAATTTTTCTTGCCACTTTAAGATGCTATGTCCGAAGTATTTTAGCCTATCTTGGCATTGGCTTTTGACCATTCACACTTTCAAGGAAAGGCTATCAGCAAGACGGGTTCCCAAGTCTGTGTTCTGTTCGCATTTAATTGCTGAGAAAAGGTTGATGCGGAGCGCAGGTTCGTCTGCTTCTTTTGCAGGAATTGTGGTTACGTCGAAATGCCGAGCTCTGATTGAAGGTTGGTGGGTAGACAATGCTAGCTGCTTTGAGGTCCATCCACTATCCTTAAATCGGAGGTCGGCATTCTTACATCGCCACAACCCCTGCAAAAGAAACGGACAAACTTGCACTCCACGTAGACATTGCCAAGTGTATTTCAACGTCTATATGTTTAAACCTTAGACACTTTGTTACCATGATTTTAATGAAGTTTTGCTAGGAAAAGTAAGTTTTCCTTTTTTTTACATAAATTTAAAGAAAAATCAGAAAAAAACATTGACTACATTTGTCCTCCGAGTTTTTATAGAATACACATCGCTATCACCATCACTATTTTTATTTTTCCAAGATGGCCGTTCCGTTTCGTGAACGTTCAGTGACTTCGGCGATTTACGTGATTTACGAACAGCACTGCCCAATTGGTACGTTAATTTTGGTGGCTATTTATCGCGTAATATTGTGGGTATCTTGTATTTGTACTTAAAGTAGTATTTGAGGTTTAGATTTGTACAGAGCATTAGCTCGGTGGGTCGTCTCGTCTCCTAAATTGCTTGTTTGCCTTTTGTCCACGCTTCTTTCCCTTCCAAACCCATCACACACTCTGGTTCATTTTCCTGTCTTCAGTACCTACAATTTTGCTAATGATAATCAGGTTATGTATGAATCCGGAAACGTATAAAGTGACCATGCAGCTCTCTCTGCACTGTTCTTTTTTATGCTGCGCAATTGCAAGATACGCTTTTACTGTTTTGAAAATATTCTTTAACTTACGGCGTTCTATAATATCGTTGGGAAGCCGAGTTATCTTCGTAAACACGTGGTTAAACAGGGGTGGATAGCACTTGTGTTGAGATGTTTTATTTCCGAATGTCCGGAAAGCATCCTGGCCGGGGCAGCTGCATCTATACCGCGGGCCAGCGGCATCTATACACTAGTGACTAGCCGAAGCGGGACGGCAATGTTGGAGATATGGAACTGAATAGTACCCAGTGTTAAATATTTATTTGTTTGCTGATCTCCTAGGCATCACTAAGGTGCTTTGTTGGGCTGTGTGCCTTTATTTTATGCTAATAGAATGTGCTGCACCTACAACTGCTGCTCAGTTGCACTCGTGCAGGGGTCTACGACAGTTGACCGAACATCATTTCATAGAAGCGTGTTTTCGAGGACGGGCACATTTTATCGAAGCTCAGTTTACAGCAGCATCATTTATTGAAAAAGGATCGCAGTTTAGTGAATCCATTCGATCGCATTGGCGTAAGCAAATCGGGAAGCACCTAAAGGCTAGCGCATGATTCACTGAGGCATGTTCTTAAGCCGTAAACCAGGCAGAACGTAAAAGTATTCTTGCGAAAACAGCAGGGTTGTGACATGCACGAAAACGTGTCTATCATACCCTGAATATGCTGGTCGCCCAAACCGTCAGCCAAGGCAGAACAAGCGAATGCTAGAGCAAGCAGTCGAGTTCGGTGAATAGTGTTTTCCTAAAAACAAATTTGCTAAAAGGAGGTTCGTTGCCATTTTCTCTAAACTGAGTGTCATTTGGAAAGGATTCAGTAAAATGGGGGTTTCTAAACCGGTGCTTCGGAAAATAGATGCCTCCGCTTATGCCAACATTCTTGGATCTATCAGTTGACAAGCTCCACGGAAGAGCAGCGTTCAGAAACAGTTCTCTGTTGCCGGCATGCAAGCAGGTAAGGGTGGTTAACAGTCTTCGCGCCGCGGCGTCAATGCCTCCACAGTCATCAAAAAATATTTTTGAGCGACACTCTTTTTGCGTTAAGTATTGTGCAGACCTTATGTTTACTATAAGAACCACAATAAAATAACTTTCCACTGCAGGTAATGTGCATCTAACGTTTCACCGGATCTGTCCATAGGATGGGCTGATAGTGTAGCAGATGCCATTGAGCGGATGCGCCGCAAAAAGGCGTCGGGCGTTTTCCGAAGTTTGTCAACTGACCTAGATCTAAGAACATTTGTACAAACATTGCTACCATTGCCAAATGGGTCCAGATATTGTTGGAGATCTGCTGTGTTTGCTGAGGAATCGCAACATTCACACTTTGGTCAATGCAAGTACATCTTTTTTTCAGTAATATTGAGTAACATTTCAGCTATCAAGGAAGTGACACCGAAATGTTAAAAGCAATAAAGAAATTAAAGCCAGGCTGCTTTGGGTGCAGATTTTATATCTTGTTCTATTGTTAAGGGCAGCACTGATTTGTTTGCCCCATCATTGAAGCATGCATATCACCTCAGAAGTCGTGATCTTCCATCGTTGTGGAGGAAGTCTACTGTAGTACCAGTAAAAGAGGCTGGTGACATGTCTAGGGTAGACAATCATTGCCCCGTTTCCTTACTGTATGTTAGTTTGAAAGTGTTTGAGATAGTTATAGAGAGACATGGGTCTTTTTACTCCAGTTTGAAACAGAGCACCATTGGACGCAATTTTTTTTTTAAAAAGTCGCTCAGTAGAAATTAGTTCCTGTAAACTTGAATACACGTTGCCATTGTTCTTTCTTGGAAGCAAGTTGATATTGTTCATATCTATTTATAACGAGCTTTTGATAAGATCAACCACAAATTACTTTTGTTAAAACCGTTATTGAATGGTGTAGCATTGCCACATTTAAAATGGTTTAATAACTCTAGCAGCTCGCAAGATGAGGACGGCAGGGGAAGCTTCAGTTGTCCTCACTTTAGCACGAGTTTCGAGCCCGAGCATTTGCAAGACACGCCCATACATTCTCATTCCTTTAGGGACTATATCTAACATATCGCCCGAATCGTGTATGGGTGTTGAATAGACTCGCATGTTTTTTTACCAACCTGGGGTGTGCCTCGAGGACCAAATGTAGGACAACAAGAATTGCAGGGAGGAGCCTCCTACATTCGGCAATGCTTTGGCCTCTTGCAAGCCTCAACAACGCACGTGCAGACAAAGCATAAGAAAATGCGACAAGTGCTTGCTGGAGGCTGGGCGTTCAGAGATGCTCTGCGTTTCTCCTCTTGTCAGCGACTATTAGCACCGAGATGTTCTGGTGGCATCTTTCTTCGTTCGCAACATCAGAGGCAGTTTGATACTTCAGCACCATGTTCCAGGTAAGAAAAAACAAACAAAAAAACTTTCAGCCTTTTCCCTCTGGTGAAGAAGAAAGAGCAGCAGAGCTGTAGCTTCTTTTCCTGGCGGTGGCTTTCCAGGCGAGCGATCTGCTCTTCTTTCGCAAGGGAATCTGAAGCGCTTGACGCAGTGGAACTTTAGGCGATTGCGGAACCATTCGCGCTGCTGCGCACATTGCCGCTCGTTCCATTCCCGCTCTTCTTCCTCCGAAGAAATGTTGCCGCCATCTATGAGCGACGGCAGCAACCTGTTGTCTGGTTGCCGAGGCTGGAAAGGTTGCCGCCATCTATGAGCGACAGCAACAAACACAACACTCTGGACAGCTACCGCCATCTATGAGCGACGGCGGCAACCAGAGTGTTGTGTCGACCACGGGTGCAGGGGCGGATCCAGAACTCCGTTTTGGGGGGGGGGGGGTGCGGGCGGGGGGGGGAATTTGTAAGGATGCTATTGTCCCATTCTTTCGTGTGCACCGGGGGGTCCACCGATCTCAAATTGCCCTCCGAGATGAGGGGAGGGGGGGCGCCCCCCCCCCTTCTTGGATCCGCCACTGCAGGGGTGTCGACATTTGTTTGGTACCAGACACGATCCTGGGGAATCGAGCTCTTAACAGCTCCGGTGTAAAAACGCCTTTCATGCAAGGCTTGTCAAAATATTTGGTGCTGGAAAATATTGGCCATCCACATTCAGTCCTAATTGAGAACTCTCCTCTCCGTTCATGTTCCTGCAGCTGCATTGAAAAGCACTGCAAAAAAGTACAAGCATGCACCTGATCTCGCCACACCAGTCTCTCCTCCTGCACAATAAATTTTGCCTGCTATGGTCACCAAATGTCAATAGATGCACATGCCAATGAAGGGACTGAAGCCAGCAACAGCCACACCATCTTCCTAATGCAGTCTCCTACCAATGCAACAGTAGCTTGGGCTCCAAGCTAGGCAGTACCCCTGCAAATGATTTTATGCCATCCCTTCAATTCGTTTTCTGTAGACCTTTTCACCCTCCGTCGTATGTGTGCTGCCATCTTGAAATCGCGTGACACAGCCACCATTAGGTGGCTTCAAATCGTCGCTTGTTTCTCCCCTTCGCGTTGGCATTGTATTCGTTTTTTCGTCGCATTTTACTGCAATTTTACAGCTAAGCTGTATATAACTCCGTTGGTCAGGTTTTTTTTGTTTTTTTTGTGCCTGTCAACAGAACAGTAGTGGACAGAAAAGCATTGTGCACACATTGTCTTCTATCATGTAGTTTTGACACTTGTAGTTTTCAACAAGAAAACAACAAGTGTCGAAACCACATGATAGATGATAAAGCGCGCGCGAACAATGTGAAGCACTTAGTGCTCCCCGCATGCGTCTCGGTAAAAACTGTGGTCGCATAAGCCGCCGTGGGAACGGCAGCGTACAGTCTTTCATCTAGACCAGGGGTCTCAAACACACGGCCCGCGACTTTCTGGGATGCGGCCCACAAGCATCCCGCGGTTGCGAACCCCCGTTCCTATGCCTCGAGCGCCACATGCGCCATAAATAATGGTATTATATTTTCGATTAATTTCCGCTTGAAAAGAAGCTCTGCTCTGTTCACGCATTTTGCACTATTCTGTTTTCCTTTGGACGACGTATTGTTTCGTCTAAATATATGTTCACAGCTTTTTCTCGTGCAATTCAACCAGAATGGCAATATCACTACTAGAATATACGAGTGCGAACTCTTTCCTCAAGGAGGCACCTCAGCTGCACGAACTCTTGCTCAGCAGGAGCAACGGCCAAAGATAAAGCAATGAGCCCGGGCTTCTAGCTATCGGACAATACCTTCAAAATGAAAGTATTTTCTTATAATGCAGCTATAAAAGTCGCCTGGAAAGCAAAAACTACCGTATGAAGAGATAATTTTTCTCTGCCTGTTGAGCCTAGTGAATTGTGCGACAGGGTAACAATGCTGTGCTTGCTCTCGTTCTATTGGAAAACTATGAGTACTGTAGTATAGTGCCGTTTTAAATCTTTTTATTACATCAGGTGTGGGCCCAAAGTAGTCGTATATGCAAATAAAAGTTAAAGAGAGCAAAAGGATGAGCTCATAAAAAGCAGAAAGCACAAGGTTCCTTCTAATCTAAAAAAGAATTCTGGGGTGTCGCTGGGATTGACGGCTGCTTTGCAACGCAAAACACCAACATTGTTTTGTTTTGTTTTTCCAAACTTGCAAGATCCTTACCCCCTTCCCCCTGTTCGCCCTCATCCTTTCAGGGGTAGGCTATCTGACCCCCACACTCCAATGAGTTTGAGACCCCTGATCTAGACCCTTTTGCTGTTTACAAACATGAACTGCCGCTTGCGTCCCAAGTGACTTCCGGTAGCTCAGTCTTTGCAAGCCTGTTGAGCTTGCTTATGTCACCGGTCCTCGAAAGCATAAATGCTACACGAACAACAAAGTTGGAGATTTAATGAGGGCATTCGGCTGTGCAATTTAATGTCTTGGAGGAGGCAATTTGGTTTACAAAATATTCGAAACATTTTAACATATCCCGTTTCTTAATTCTTTTGGTGTTCACCTGGAGAATTGGTGGTTAAACGTTTTATCGACATTTCAGGCAGCAGTGTCAAGGTGGGTTTTGTTCATTCTTGTTATTAATCAGAAGTTCGCTGGGACGTCAAAAAAACTGGAGCTCCGCCTGGTGGCATTTGCAAAGAAAAGGGTCTATATAAAAAAGTTTTGGTACAGTGCATTTACTTTTGCTCGCAATCATTTATATAGTGCAGTGGGCAATCGTTGCAGGCGATACCACAGCTCCTCTGGCCAACCACCTTCACAGCGTGGATCCAAGCCCCCAATTTTTTTTGTCTTGCTTTGCAAAGTATTGTCCGGTACTTATTTTTACTACCTATACTCTATTTCACCTCATGATGTACCGCAGGAAGCGCGAAAGCGCGAGCTTCTTGCTCTAGGGCACGTCTCGGCGGCACGAGCTCTCGTGCACTAAGGGCTAAGGGCACAACATAAGGTCAAACAGAGTATAACTGCATGCCATCGTTATGTGCACAACTTCTGCACGTTATTTTATAACAGGTTACAACTATTTGCACCGTCGAGGAAAGGAATCAGCATTAGCACTGGCGCACATTAACGCTTTAACCACCAAATTATTTTCAAAAAAATGTACAAACTTTCCCAATTTTTTTTATTTGCACATATCTTTTCTTATGTCGTTCTGATTTGGCAAATACATTTAGGGCACAGGGTAAGTCCTATGCTCCCCATGCATTTGGAGGCAATGTTGAGGAACATTTTTCTCGGTGACTATTAGGAGTATTCCGGTCATGTATATATCATTTTGTTCGAAATTTTGTGTTTTATGTACTGAACTAGAATTATTTCAACCAATCTAAAATAAGTTTTTTTTTCAATTTTTTTTATTCTATTACTGAAATTTTAGTTTTATGTATTAAAAAAAATGTGACTCAAAAACTGCTGGGTGCATATTTTTAATTCTAGTTCAGTATCTCTCAACACCCATGTAGGTGGTAGGAATAAAAAATCAACCCTCTATAATGTCAGGTTAAGGAAAAAATGGTACCTATGTACTAAAAAACAATGTTTTGAGATAATTGAGTTTAAAGTAAAAAAACAGGTGAGTAACCCATTTCTATTGGCACCAACAGCCTTTGAGTCATTTTTTTCAATAGCCGCCAGCTTGAAAGGCATTCCTAAAGTCATGTCTTCGCTTTCCGGCTTATCGCCTTGAATGCCGGGCCTCTTTTGTGACCTGCCATGCCGCTTGGTCCGTAAAGTATATTCGAGTGATGTCAACTTCCCTCAGCCACTTGATGGTGTTCCACACATGGTTCCATCCATAGGACTTCAAAACATTGGCTGTGCAATGCTACTGCCATTGAATGAAAGAACAGCATCCAATGCCCATTTTGTCGTTACAAAAACACAAACACTTGAATTTACACATGGTACACACCTGGAAAAAACGTGCACAGCGTTTTGGGATTGTCTTAGTTGAAAAAATACTATGCAATAGTTGTCAGATAATTTTTTAAAGATTATCTGTTGCTGGGCAAGCATTTACGTCTGGTGTTGAATTTGTTTTGTGGCAAAATTTATTGATAAACAGGGAGCGTATCCGAAAAGGAGGCGTGGTCACCTGCTACTTGCTTTCGGAAGAAGTGATTTTCAGCCCGAAATATAATTTTTAAAGAACACAGTGACAATGGAAAATATACAGAAAGAACTAAACTTGTTAAATTGCAAAAAAAAAAACTAAAATCGATTTTTTTGTATTTTTTGCTTTACCCTGTGCCCTTAATTGATTGGTTTCAAAACTTTTAAAAGAAAAAAATTGATTTTTATGGAAGCTTTCTCTCAGTGCATGTAAGAGTAATAGAATAACACGTGCTGAAATGCGCAGTATTTCAGCACGTGTTA
>JAZHYW010026245.1:0-13053 GCA_037355805.1 Ixodes ricinus | reverse complement strand
TAAATCTCTAAAAAGCACGAGAAAAAAAGTTGTTTTTTGACATTATTTGGTTGCCAACGTTTATAAAAGTTAGATTTATGCAAAAAAAATTTTTTAGAGCAATATTGATGGCGCGGAGACGTGATTTAGTGGGTTGTCACACTCCTTTCCTTGTTTTCTCTCGGCATTTGGTGCATGGAGAGGTGGATCGAGCCTTCATGGTGAGCTGGAAAGAGTGAATTATCATCTCGTTGAGCGAATGATCATTCCGTGACGTCATGGACTTTGCATGCAGAATTTCAAGTAAATCTCGCCGCAAAATTGCGCTAAACTTTTTTTTTTTTTTTTTTTGTAAAATTAATTTTTTACAGGCGTGTCCCAAACAGATTATTTAAAAAAAAAAAGACAGTTTGTTTTATTTTGAGGGGTTTAAGAAGCAAAATTAGTATGGTTTCAAACTGGACTTTATTTGTTAGAAGTAAAATGGCCTTGTCCTATCGACCCTGATGAGATAAGCTTTATTCCCCCTTTTGTCACTGATCTGAATTTGAAATAAAACATGAAGCGTGTTTCTGATGGAACAACACTTATATGAAGAATACCTTATTCTTTTTCTTTTTTTTTTTGTTTCAAGTATGCATTTTAATTTTAGATCTTATCAATGATATATTTGAATTGTCGAAAAATTTACGCGAGTGTTTCTAGAGTTTGCAGATTTATCCGAACACGGATGCCTATACGGAACTTAGCACTGAGCATATCCTATAAGCCAAAATAATGGCGAAGTTTGGTATGTCGCTAATTTTGGTCTTTCCTCTCCATCTCAGATGTCAAATTCATTCCTGATGAACCTGTTCAAGGGGAAGCGAAATGGAGACAGATGTTTCCTTACCCTGACGTGTAAGTCTAGATGATCAGTGGAAACTTGAGACATAATTAGCCCACTCAGACATTTTATCATAATTATGTCTTTCCTTTCAAGACCAAGTATCGCTAGCCTCTATCCCGATACTACCTTCTGGTTTGGTCACAGGTTCAGCTGTGGTTCTATACTACAAGTCAACATTGTCACTTCTAATTCTCTGGATGCAGATTTGTAATTATTAATTTATATAAATACATTGATGTAATCGCATTGATTAATCGCAATGTTTGTAATTTACATTGAATTAACTAATCATTAACAATTAATAAATTACCTAAGCTATGAGGGCAAAGCTTACTGTCAGGCACCTTGCCTTTATCTCTGCCCTCTGTAAAAAAAAATAATTGCAAAACAAACTAAATTAAAGAAAAGAATTCACGTGGGGCGCAGTACCGCAAGCAGAAAGCATTCACTTTAAAAAACACCAGCCCAGATTTAGCACAGCCAGTCTCTTCTTGCGGTCCTACTTGAGGCACCGTCGGGGTTATCTGTTTAGCCCATCTGCAATCAGACAGGCTGTCGTCCAACAGGGGATGTTAGAATTTCTTATTGGATCACGTCATTGTTTATGTAACCTCAAAGAAAATACCTAAAAAATCGTTTGCTCAGGCTAGTGCGAAGGGTTATAGAACTGAAAAGGTCAGGTGCATAACCTTTAACTGTGGAAAGTTTTAGGCCATAAACCCTAGTTTGCTAGCAAGCTGCCAGTACCATTTTGGCCCAGAAGAAGTGTAGGCTTACGACTTAATTTGTTAGTTTGTTTTTATTTTAAATCTACTTGCTGACCTTATACAGAACACATACAAGCAGAAACAATGCCTGGTTAACGTGCCGGCTGATGCCAAGCCCAATTTTACTACGTGCTGCCATTTCTTCACCTCACTGCATCATTATGTTAACATACTAATAAAACAAATCAACAAATATATGCATTCAGCACTTTTAACAACATATCGTAGGGCTCACTCAGCATGGCGGCGTTATTCATTTCATTCAATTAGGTAACCTATAACATTGCATAATCCTGCACTGACCGAAGACATAGTCGATCAATAATCAGTCCTGGATAATTCGTCCATCGTGTGCTAACTACATCGATCAGAGCGACTTCCCAATTTCAATTAGTCCACACATACTATAGTTTGTTGCAGAAAGTGTAGAAATTTAGAGAGCACTGTCAAGTAAAGGATTATTATATTAAATATTTTTTCTCTGACACTTTTGAATACTGCTGTTGTTTATTTGTGTGCTCTGTGTTGTCTATGTATAAATTTTTGTGTTTTCTAATGTCTGATGCTTTTGGGCATTTATACATGAAATTATTCATGATATCTAATATTTCTACCAAAATGTTTGCAATTGTACAATCTTTTTTTCTATCTCTCTTTTTACTGTCTAGTTTTTTGTTGTTTTGTTGTGTGTCTTGTCTGTATAACTGTTTGTGCAGGGGCTGCAGGACCAGCTGTCATTCTGCTACTCAGCAGCTTTTTCTGTCTGAGATCCCCTGTTGTAACTTAAGGTGATGTGACAACAAATAAAAGTTGATTTGATTTTCCATGTCTATTTTCAACTTCCTTTCTCAGGTTTATACTTAAAAGCAGCTACTGAAATTATGATTTTGTTTGTCTGTATGTTTTCGAAGCTCGCCTGTCATGCCGACTTCTTTTTCGGGTATTTTTTCGTCGGCTCTTAATGTTCCCCATTTACAGGTGTCTGTGGAGTAGCACTGCTAGCAGCTGGATTGGTGAGCGATTTGGAAATTTTTGTCTCGCATGCACAGACTGCACCGAAACACTCCCGACGGTTGGAACATCTGTCAGACATGTGGGGGACATTTGGTGTGCCGCCAGAAGGGTCTCCTTAACCTGTAGGGAGACCCTTCTGAGTGTACCACCAAGCCTACGAGGAGCTTCGAAATTCAGTAGGCAAGGCTCCAGAGCAGAGTGGTGGAGCATGAGACTTGCCACCTTCACCCACCCCACCTGGGCAATCTTAGCCAGACAACACAGTGATATGATTCCTTTTAATCTGTGAGCATTGACTACTGCAGACTGACAGGAGACTAATATCGAGAGGCATCTTTACCATAGACAAAAGAGATAAACACAAAATAAATCGATTAGATGCCACTAACAGGTTTCAAATCCACGAAATCTTCCAGTATGTGCCTTCTTGTGTCAAGATTCTGATGTGGCAAGGTTAAAGAAAATGGTCGATTACAGTACGCAGTATCTGATGCGTTGAACACATTTCAGCTCTAGAGATTTTCTCACTCTCGCCGTCCCTCTCGCATGTCTGTCCGTCGGCGCGCGGCGCCCTGGCTTTAGGCACCCACAGAGAAGACGTCTGGGTTACACTGCAGGCTGGTTCTGCACATTTAGTACATTTGAGTGTGGCCGAGCGCGCTGCAACGCTGGAGGACTGCTTACGGCGAGGCCACACACACTGGCCCTGTCCGTTAGCTGGCTCCGGAACCGCTACCGGTTTGCGTATAAATGGACCGAACGTTTTTCAGTATTTGCAGGAATGAAATCACTACATGACACTATCTATGAGATATGGTAGCTTATAACGTTGGCAAAACTATTTAGAGCCCGCGGTAAAGAAATTTTGCATAAAAACTTAAGAAATATACGGAGACGGGACGCGCTCCACCCGATAGATGGTGTCGGCGTGTTCGCTCGTCGTAAGCAGTGACGAGCAGTTCCGCTGTGGTCTGTCACAATCGGACGCAAACGTACGGCCTCCAACGCACGTCTTCCAGCTGTTGCATACGCTGAAGTTCTACGAGCCCCCCGAAGAGTACGGAGATCACTGTCGAAGGAACAAAGATCGTAGCAGTGCCATTGTTTGTATTGTTACTGCCAAGTTTGCCTTTGTTCTTTCCGAAGGTGATGTGCCCAAGGCAGTTCCAATGTGTTTTTTGTTTTGCTTTAATTTATGTACTTTAAAGAGCCTTCACGGGCATTACATAAGGAGAACGACAGCACAGTAAATTTGGAAAACAAAAACCAAGCGACAACGCACACAAAAAAAGAAAAAGATACAATGCATGCAAAATGCAAAAACATTTCGACACATTCTGGCATTTTCAGCAGCAGTTGAAATATATACATGGAAAAGATACCATAAGAATGAGTGCTTAAAACAGAAAACGGAAATTTAAATTCAACTGAGCCTATTCAAGCAGCACCATGTTTACGGTGGCAACAACACGGATGGAGGCAATGTCCCTTGGAAGGCTATTCCAATCCGAAATGGCAAGGAAAAGAGGCGAGAATCTGTGAACATGTTTAGTTTGTGCATATATGAAGTTAATTGTAAAAAGGTGATGTAAATGGGGCAATACATGGCGAGCCGTGTTCTACCTTGTCCGACGGGACGGGACGCTTACCCGTCGAAATGTACCCGCCGTTTCCTGTGAGCTGCAAAGCCGAAAGATGTATTTCACTTAGAACTACTCAATGTTGAAACGTGGCGTCTTGCGAGAACCCTATGTTTGCTGTACGCAAGTTGATGATTGCAATCGGGGAAAAAAAAGAAATGTAAGACACAGCTAGATGAGGTCAAACTTCCTCGTTTGGTAATCACTGTTTTCTATCACGAATGGATGCCAACCAGCCAAACCTTCCATTCTCTTAGCTGTTGGTCTCAATAGAATTTATATTTTGTAACATTTTTAAAACATAATGATATCAGAACTATCTACAGTAAGTATATGTCCATGGATTTTTGTTTCTTCTGTATTTTTGTGCATATAGTGTTAGTGTTTGATTTGTGTAGTGTTTGATTTGTGTGCATATTTTGTTTTTTCTGTGTTCTGATGCAGTGCGGGAAGGCGTGTTGCTTTTGGTGGGCATCAGTGCATAAACATGAATGTGTAACCAGCACTTCAGTTACCTTCTTAGTATAAAGAGGTTAAAAGTGAAGGAGGCCAGGATTATGTTTGAAACATTTAGAGGTTTTCTACTTTTCCTGTGTGAATGTACCTAGGTACAGAGATTCGTGTTTGCCTTGTTTGTGACGCAGTGCTGACTGAGGACCAGACTGAGACCCTCCGCATGGTGCTTGAACCGGTCACCAGTTCCTCACGGTGAGCAAGAATGCTTTCCATGTGGCTGCATCTCAACAGACACCTGTCGGGCGTCAGCCATTAGGTTTGCAATAAAGCTTTGGTTTGGTCTAGTTGCTTCATATCATTTAAAAGGTTAAAAGCGCAAACTCAAACACAGATGGCAAGGACAGGATCCTGTCCTTGTTGTACGTGTTTTCTTGTTTAGATCCGTGTTTGCTTCTAACCTTTTAAGTGACGTTATGTTTGTTTTACAACTTCAGTACTAAAAGCGAGATGTGACTACCACCTCACTTATCTCTTATGTGCCCAAACAGACCTGCCAAGTTTTACGATTTTATCGTAAAGTGCCCGATTTTCAACAACAGTTTTACGAGTATCGTAATGACAACCATATTTTTACAATTTTCCGCACCGCGTGTAAAAAAAAAAATATTTCGTTTAAGCTGCATCTTGCCTGTTTACAAGTTGTGGTTGGCAACACTGGTACATCGACTTGTATACCAAGGGCGCGAGCTACCGCTCCTCATTGTAAGGCAATTGTCATTGAGAATATCCATTCATCCATCTTAATCCAAACTGTTTAGGAAATCTCGCTGTTGTTGGCGACGTTGGGTCAGCGCGAACGTTGTGCGTTTTGTAACTGGAACTTTTACTCACTTGGTCACTCGAAACCGTCGGGAAAAAATAGCTACCAGAAGTGTTTATTCCCAGCCTCATTCAACCCGACTTTCCATTTTACGAAGGCGTCTGGCAAGAGCCGAAGGTACGCATTCGTAGTCTGATCTGCCCCTGCGATGTCAGCATTTCAGCACGGCCCGCTGGTCGCCGGGAGAGTACTGTGTCATCTGAACACAAAAAAGCATAAGGACTCTGCCAGAGATGGGTTCTGGAACCAACGAGAAGCTTGGAGGAGTACTTTAGTCGATCAAACGGATTACGACACTACACCGAGCAGAACGCCTTTCGGCATTTTTGATCGAACACAACGTACCGTTCATGGACGGATATGTTGTAGAGACGTTAAAGAGCAAGAACTTTGCTCCTTAAACTCCGTTAAACTAGGCACAGGCGAAAGAGTTTTTCAGCAAAGTGAAGAAGGCACACACGCAGTTCCGCTCCTCCATAGTCGAAAAGACTCTTGAACGGTTGTGCGATGCACCTTGCGGAAGTCCGGAAAGTGCCGTGAACAAGTGTTCGATAAGAACATCCTAAGAAAAGCACAAGCTGCAACTTCCTCAGTGTTAACCCAACCTTCTACTTCTAAAGAGTAAGACATTTCGTGCAACGTATGATGTGTTTGTGCCCTAGTTGACGCATTTTTTTACCTAAGCCAAGTTTTTGAAGAATAAAACAGTTTTCGTATTTCTTCATACAATTGTAGTGTATTTTTGGCACCCCCTGTAGTATTTTCAGCATTGTAGGGTTGGCAGGTCTGCCAAAGATTGCTAGTTGCCTTTACATTTGCACTTGCATATTTAAATTTCCATAGCAGAGTTATCATACTCCATCATTTGTTCTAAAAGTTTATCATTGTACTGTTAGAACCTCCATTTTTCTGGGCTCTTATAAATTGTTTTGGGCACAAACATATATGCAAATGAAACATTTCGCCACCTAAAGTAATGTCTGTGGCCTTCTTATAAATTAACAGAATTCCAGGGTTGCGAAAGTGTCTGCTATGTTTGGTTTAGCTGAAAAGGAAAAGGCATAGGTAAAGGATTTTCATCTTATAGAGAATGTCTCAACTAACATGTTCCTTGTCCTGAGGGAAGAAACAACGAAAATACCTCACTAAGGCTGCATTAACACGGTAGGAAACAAGGCTATGCAGTACTTGAGGCATTTTAGAATAAAACTTCCTAATTCTCTTTAACTATAGAATTAACAGTAGTAGGTGTTACGTCGAGTTAAAACAACCCTGGAGGAGGGTTTAGTGCCTGAAAGAGCATTAGAAGCAACAATGGTAAATATCCTCATTCAAGCCAAAACAGGTGCGACAGTTCACGTCGATTAATGAGAGAAGGGGGGGGAAGGTCTTGGTTTTACATTTTCAGGTTTTTTTTAAATGCAAATAGAAGTGCCATCAGCATCTGCCGAGTTTTGTGGTTGTCCCCTGCTTCGGCTCCACATTTTAGAAACCACCAAGGACATTGTGTTGTCAAGACCCAAGTGCGTGAAACTCGGTCGAGGCCTCCCAATGACCGACTGGGTGGTTTGCACTTGTGCTCGCGCGCAGGAGGTGAATGACGCAGACAAGAACGACCTGAACGAGAAAATCTCGGACGAGAGTCTACTGGCAGCCCTGAAAGAGCTTGGGAGGCTTTGGGATGCAGGTGAGTTGACGTGCACTGAGTGACACCGAGTTACAGTGGGAGGCGTACTGCATTTAAGATTGCCTGTCAACAGATACAACATTCACCTTCTTGAACTTTTGTACATCTCCTTGAAAGATGCTGAAATTACTCTCTGAGCTGCTCAAGTCCTGCCTCTTTTATTCCTGCCTCCTTTAGTTCCTGCCTCTTTTGATTCTCTGGAATTAACGACTTTAAGCCTCGTCCAGGTTGTAAGGGGTTCTGTTTTCGTCCCATACTGTTCCAATAAAGAGCTATTGGCTAGTGCCACTTTCTGGATTTGTGTGTGTGGCACTTGCTTTCCAAAGCAGCAAACACATGCACTCTGAACTGAAGACCGCATACTGGGCCGTGAATTTGTAAGCATTGGGACTGCGTCCAGGTGGCAAAGTTTGGTTTGCCGTCGTGTGGGGAGACCGCGGCGGAGGCGATGCCACGAGGCCTCTCGCACGCAGGTACCGCCCGAGCTGGGTGGCATCGGAGCCACCAACACCCAGGCGGCGCGGCTGAGCGAGACCATTGGCAACTACGACCTGAGCCTAGGGATCACGCTGTGGGCACATCAGGTGAGGGGACCACTTCTTTCTAGCTGGCGTGACTGTAGAATGACATATATTGGCGAAATGTTGTCTGCATCCAAGTGGTACAGCTTCATTCTTCGCTTTGTCTGCAGTTCATCTTCCTTTGGTCCTTGTCTTTGTCTTGCTGGTGCAATTCAGAGATCATTCAGTGTTGATCTTACTTCTAGTCAAGAGATGGTGGGGTAAGTTTTAAAAGAAAATTCTCAGAGGCCTTAGAGTGGCAGCCGAGCATTTCTCAGAGAGACGCAACGTGACGTACGGTTGCCACACGAGACACTTCTAGGAGAATGCTTTTCAGAATCTTTATAACTTAACCAGTGTGAGTGTGGTTATGTGAACATGGAAGCTCGGCAACCTTGTTTCCGTTAACTGCTTCTTCTTTTCCCGCGTGTCGTTTCAGTCCATAGGCTTCAAAGGGATTATACTATTTGGAACGGACGAGCAGAAAAAGAAGTACCCTCCCTGTCTTGGCGGCGGGCGAAAAACTTGCAGCCTACTGCCTGACGGAGCCTGGGAGCGGCTCCGACGCCATGGTGCGTCAATGCTCGTCGACTCTGCATGCTCGTAACATGGCTGACAGCCTTTAATGCCGTGGCCCCGCCACCCCGCATGCCAGTCACCCACCAGAAGAATCGGTTCCGGAGGCAGAACCACTATTACTGACTTGCATGCTAGCAAAGAGTGCCACCGAGGAGTCCCAGAAGGACCCCTAAATTGAGATGAGTGCAGAGTTGTGACGCTCGGTGCGGTGGCAGTTACAGACACATACATTTTTATGATTGAACGAGTCGGGCAGGAGAGAGTAGCACGTGTGGTCCTTGAAGTCTCTCGAGTGCTGATGTGGCACCCGAGGGTGGAGTCTGCCCACTCCCGCTTTAGGTTTGGTCAATGCCATAGTTGCACAAACAGAAAATCTCTTTGATTTACTGCAGGGGTCTCAAATGCGCGGTCCGCAACTCTCTGGGACGTTACCTGTAAGCGTTCTGGACTGCTAGCCCCCGTTCCCATGAACCCGAGCACTACGTGCACCATAAAAATCTTTCGTATTTTCGATTCCTTTCTGCTCAAAAAGTAGCTCTTCCCATATAATATATTCACAAATTTTGCAATATCCCGCTTCTTTTTAACTGAGTATACATACCTGCCAAGTCTCTCGAATTACCTGGGAGATTCCCTGAATTTTGACCAATTTGTACGGTTGTATGATTGCCAGAAAAATCTCCCGCAAAATGCCCCCCCCCCCCCTTTGCACTTTACACAAGGAGTTTTTGCTGTCGCAACAAACGCCTGCAATGATAGTGAGGTCTAGCTGTTTCCTCGCTAGTATGAGCAGTGCAATATAAATGTAATGAAGTTGTCTTCATGTACATTTGTTATCAGTATTTCTCTTCAGTATGATTCGCTGCAAAGTGCCTCATTACAAAATTCCTTGTCAAATTAAAAGAAATAAAAAATTGCCCCCCCCCTCCCCTCTTGTGCAGCGATCTCCTAAATTTTTATGTTGCTAGGTTGGCAGGTATGGTATTTTTTTATAATGCTGCTAAAAATCGTCGGAAAATCACGGACTGCAGTATAAACAGATATTTGTTTCTGTGACTGGTGAGCCTAGTGAGTAGTGCGACAGGGCAATGGCAGTGTGATTTCTCTCGTTCTCATTGAAAACTGCCAACACATTGATGTCTTAAATCCTGTTATCACATTGGGTGTGGGCCCAAAGTTGACGTATGCAAATCAAAGCTAACGATGTCACTCACAAAACGGCACGTTTAGAAAAAGCAGAGAGCATGAGGTCCCTTCTCTAGAAAATCTCCGGGCATTGCTGGTAGAGTCAGTTGCTTTGCAGCCTGAAACACCATTGCTGTTTGTCTTTTATCCTAAAATATTACCATATTGGCCTTTTGAGGGTGGGCTATCTGTCCCCCTCACTCCAGTGAGTTTGGGACTCTAGTGGCATCACTTCCTCATTTGCTTTTAGGCCGTGCAGTAGTGCCTGGGTAACTAGCAAATCTGCCACACCGCTCCTTTCCTTGTGCAGTCCATCAAGTCACGCGCTGTGTTGTCACCGGACGGGAAGCACTACATTCTCAACGGGGGCAAGATATGGATCAGCAACGGAGGCATTGCAGACGTCTTTACTGTGTTTGCACAGGTGGGTTGAGGCTCTAACTCTGCTGAAGCTCCTAGTATTTGCATATGTCTGCACTGAGCCTGACAAACATCATCTTCTGGTTTATTTTTGTACGGAGCAAACATATAATAAATGGTTTCAATTAAAGCTTTTGAAATGCACGAAAGGTATTACCTATCTATAAGATAAATCTGATTTCAGGTCCTCATTAGGAACTCTGTCAGGGTACTTACGCATGCCATTGTTTTTATTTGAACATGACCTATGAGAGCCAAACTACCCAGAATACAATTTGCAGCTCAAACTTTGTGCTCGATCTGCCTGAAAACTGCTGGTTGAGAATTGACCGGTTTCTGGTGCGCTCACTCTTTTTTTGACGGTCACGTGCCTTTCAATCTGATGCATACCAGATGTATTCAAAGTCATGGATCATCTAAGGCACTGATTCAATATTAAAGATAGAAAAGCATATGAGCCCCATTTTCTTATGGTTTCCAAGAAGCTGCAAATACGTTGATCGAAAAAAATTGTTGCACAGGTTACAGGAGGTAGGGGAGGCGCTCACTTGATCGAATGATGTTTTAGTAAACGCCCACGTTTCACCGAATGACACTTCAGTGAATAGTTCAAGCGCCGCGAAGCGGCGTTTATGGGTGGGCCAAGTGGGTTCACATTTTTGTAAAGAGCCGCCGCAGACTGTCGACGCGAAGCGGCATAAGCGCAGCGCAAAGGGGTGGGTTAACACGGCCTCGTTATTCGCTAAAACGTCGATTCCCTCAAATGTCGCTGTTTGCTAAAACATCATTCGCTCATATGATATGGACCCCAGGAAGTAGATGTACATGTCATTCTCAATATGGCAACATATCATGGGCTGGACGACGTGATGGACAGCGCGACGGACGTGGGATCGCTACTTTGGTACTGTGGTTCGTGGTACCGGATAATCAATATTTTAGCACAGAACAGCGAGGTGAAGGGATAAAGGTGTGAAACAATCGCACGACAAACGGTTCAAGCAACTTCCTCATTGTCGCCGTCTGCTTCACACGGCCGAGAAGCGGAGGAACGGAAAAAAACTGGGTGGGGAGTGATAGCCACGTGACTTCCGACAACTCTCTCCTCCGAGCCTCCGTGCACATGTTTCGGTTTTGATCTGGAACAATTGCGTTTTTTCATTTTATTAAAAACATATGTGACTCAGTAGCAAAATATTGATTGGGTAGTGTTCTGACACCATACTAAATAGCCTGGCAAGAAAGTAAACAAAAATGTTTTGGGGCGTGTAAGTCTCTTTTTAATGTTAGTTCCCAATAGACCCTTTCCGAAAGTCAGTCAACCCACCCTGTGCAGAGCTGAACCTGACACTCTACTGGTGGCACTACGCAGCTTCTCCACACCAGAAAAAGCAAACGTCTTTGAAAGCATAGAACAGAAAGGGCAAAAGCTGTTGGTCCTTTTTTTCACCTTCGATTCCCGAAATTGAGGGCGCTTGATTTAGCCGAGCATGGTCTTTTATCACCGCCATTGGAGCGGCAATATTGGAGCTTTTGGGACTGCCACAAGGCGACTCTGATTTTTGAAAAGGGTCTATTGTATCAGCATAGAAAGGCCATGCTTGTTTGTATTCATTTATGAATGACACTTGATGTTAAAAGGTAATAATGTTATATTGTTGCTATTACTCGACTTGTAGCGTGTAATTAGTTTATGAATACATACAGCTAAAGTTTTTCAAATGTAACTGCAATGAAACTATGGCTGTTTACTAGTCAGGGTTACTTCCTAAAAGTAGCAAGCTAAGTTCCGACTACTTTTAAAAGTATCTATTGGACGACGCACAGCGGCGTAGACTTTCCATTTTCCCGGGGGAAGGGGGGGGGGGTGCTGCGCGTTATTTTCTTGCCAGAACTGGAGAGTGAAGCTAACGAAAGCACGCTGGGATTCCATTTCCCATGTATTAGGGGCGAAGCTCCTTAAGGCGTGGGTCTGTCCCTCCTAGTTGTGGGTATGTAGCCACTTCGAGGTTTAGTTTATGAATGGCTCAAGAGATGGCGTGTTCCGGAATTAACTTTATGTAGAGATGACAGATGGCGCTTAGCTCATGTTATAAAGGCACTCGCTCTTGGCGCTGCTCGTAGTTTAGCTGGATGGAGGCAGTAGACAAGGCTGCGGAGCGGAGAGCGCGCAAGGCGGCGGCAGCGCGCGCTCGCAGACAGAATCCAGCCGTGCGAGAGCGAGAGGCCGAAGCATGTCGTCAGGCTGCGCGTCGACGCCGCCAAGATCCGGCCGTGCGAGAGCGGGAAGCCGAATCGCGTCGTCAGTCTGCTCGGCGACGCCGCCAAGATCCGGCCGTACGAGAGTGGGAAGCCGAAGCGGCACGGCAGCGTCGCCAAGATCCGGCCGTACGAGAGCGGAAGCCGAAGCGGCACGGCAGCGGCGCCAAGAGGATCTGCAGAACGTCAGGGAACGGGAAGCGGCAAGAAAGCGCGCGTATCGGCAGGCAGACCCCGATGCAGCGAGAGCTCGTGAGGCGTCTGCAAAACGCATCAGGCGAGCTCAGCCCGAAGGTGCCGACGCGCGGTTTAAGCGAGACTTTCTAGACGTTTCGTTCGGCCATAGCTGTGGTGTGTGTGATAGATTGTGGTTCTCAAACAGTCTAGTCACAATATCTTCCATAAAGAACGACCAGGCTCGCGCCAATGCCATCGCCGTGCTGCAGCGCGAGTTCCCTGCCAGCAGCGGTGAGTACAAGATTTGCTATAGCTGCAAGGATTCGCTAGTGGCGGGAAAGGTGCCTCCAATGAGCGTATCTTACGGCTACACGTACCCACCCAAACCGGATCACTTACCTCCTCTGAACCTTGTGGAAGAACGACTGATCGCTCCTCGTTTGCCGTTCATGAGCATAAGGCGGTTGACGCACGGTAATGGACAGTATGGCATCAAGGGGCAAGTGGTTAACGTTCCGATAAACGTCCCCACCACGGTGCAAACGGAAGAATCGCTGGTTT
>JAZHYW010026244.1:0-26161 GCA_037355805.1 Ixodes ricinus | reverse complement strand
GAAAATCTTGTGTGGTGGGGCTTTGATACAGTGTGGTATTTTTCTATATACGCTTTAAACACGCGCCAGATTGAGCCGCCATAGCCGACCTTCTGTTGTCTTACCGAGATGCCAAGCCACGGAAACGGACGTTCCCGAGCCTCCACACAGGCTTATGCTGGGGACAAGGACCTAGTAGCCCCTAAAGTGGCAATAACTTGTCCTGCTGTGGTAATAATGAAGTGCAGCGAACGGAATAAGAGCAAACAAAAACTGAAGGTAGGTTATGGCGGCGCCATGCACAGCTGCTGTAAAGCGTCTATATCCTACAATAGACCATTTGCTGTCTCACCCAAGCATCAAGGAGAATGCAGGGATTGGTGTTCCACGCGCCACACGCGCACGCCTTTCCCTGTAGCAAAAGATTCGAAGTAAATAACCAAAAGAAAGCATTGACGAACGCGCGAGCAAGATGCCATTTGTTTTAGGGTTTTTTGCTTTGGAAAAGTTGCTACTGCTGAGGCCAGCACGTGCGGCGCGTGGAACACCAATCCCTGCATTCTCCTTGATGCTTGGGTAAGACAGCAATAGTCTATAGCACCATTTGTTGTCTTACCCAAGCATCAAGGAGAATGCAGGGATTGGTGTTCCACGCGCCACACGCGCATGCCTTTCCTGTATAAAAGATTGAAAGTAAATAACCAAAAGAAAGCATTGATGAACGCGCGTGCAAGATGCCATTTGTTTTAGGTTTTTGCTTTAGAAAAGTTACTGCTGCTGAGGCCAGCACGTGCGGCGCGTGGAACACCAATCCCCGCATTCTCCTTGATGCTTGGGTAAGACAGCAATAGGTCTATTGACATCACTGGTCTTTCGCTCGTTTTTCTGCTGCGCGAGCTTTTTGTGGAATGAGCACTGCTGCGTCAGTTCTCGTGACAAAGGGGCCAGTTGCCTATGCTCCGCGCTCTGAGCTCACGTCAATTGTGGTGAGAACCAAACGCGCAAATCGTCCTGAGTAGCGCCACTAAATAAGCTTCGCTTCAGAGTAACGACACTCGCCCATTCTCTGTGGCTTAAAATCATGGTTACCAGTAATCTGAAGCTTTATCTCAAATCATATGAAACGTTTTTCGTCCTCTACAACTGTTTAAACAGTTCGCAACAAAGCGAAGCAATATTACAAGAGCTTCCTAACACCGAATCTAATGCTGAGGAAGTCGCACGTTTGAATCATGACGATCGGCAGTTACGTCTGCTCTGCATAAGCACCGAGATGGCGACGCCCACCTCAATATCGGGGAACTGAGTGCCGATACTCTAAGCGTAGCTTATGTAGTGGCTCTAGCCTTGAGCTAATGGCGGGGCACATACGCAACAAAACAACAGACGCGTTGGAAAATATAGAATTGCCTGTGCGCCATTAGCACTCCGGAGATTTCGGTAGCCAATGTACACATATTTGCATGTGATAAGTTTTATATGATGGGCCGGCCTTTTTTGTCGTGGAGTTGTTTGAGTTTATATGAAATTCAAGGAAAACGTGGATGACGTGATAGACTTGGGTTTCCAAAATGTGTGCGTTTTGGTCAAATTTGGGTGTTTATTTTGGTCAAAACCACGAGACTGGAAAACACAAAAAATGACGCTCAGGTGTAGCATATTCGAGTTTGGTAAACCGAAAGTAGGGCTGATGCGGGAGTCATAATAATTTAATGCCAAAGTTAAACATTAACACAAAGCAATCAATTATCAGAATTTATTTTAAAATCGAGTTCAGTGATAAATGCAGTGACTAGCCAGGAGAAAGATTATTGCTGTGTGAATAGCTTTTGCACATAGTTTCAACAATGTACCAGTCTAAATTTGGTGATTTAAGCACGCAAAAAGTGGTGTGCAAAAATAAAAATTACAAAAATGCAAACGGGTGAAGTTAGATGTTGTATAAGATATAGTGTAAGAGTACGCACATGGCACGCTGACTAAGACCAAAACAACGCTACATTTTACACTAGCGCTGAGCGTATCGAAAGTTAAGGGTGCATCGAAAGTTAAAACTTGTACACATAGTCTGCTCAATTCGTAATGTTTAAATATTCATAGTGCTTTATTACCCTCACGTTTGGTGTAAGCTGTCTCCTGATTGCTTAAAACAGAGAGAAGGAAATATTCAAACTCTGGGTTAATAGAAAAAAACTCCACCTGCTGACGGCTACCAATCATCTTGGCGCCGATTATGAGTGTTCCCTGCAAGCCAAAGGTCGTGTGCTGAGAGCTAATTTTTTTTCGACGTGATTTCTTACAATCGCAGTTGTTCTTGACACGCAACCGAACGCATGTAAAGTTTAGAATCTTCTGTATTGATTGCGGCACACGTGGCAGGTAGCATTGGTTATTTTTGCAATCCGCGAAATAGAATGCTCCTGGACATAGCCTCATCTATCACTCACAGAGCCTGGCAGTTCGATGACGGAGCCATGGAGTGCCCGGTCGCAAATTTGGAGCACGAAGATCTGGTAGCACAGAGCATTTCTCGGGGAGCCGGTAGTCACCGCATAGCGTTTGCAGTGGCGAGGACCTGAAACGTGGCTATCAAACCCGACGCGAAAGGAAGTGGTAGCCCGAGGAACGCGAGAAGCACGAGCGGACATTCCATCGCTCGGGAGAAGTGTGTATCTGGCGTCTCGCCAGCGCGCGTGCAGCCCTGTAAATCCACCTGTTCTAGCGTGGCAACAAGCGCCGCCCATTTGCCAAACTCTCTCAGTATAAACGGCTCTGGCCTACATGCAGAGCTGCCTCAGGGTGAAGATATCCATTGTTACCCTGAATGTGCTAGCGCGCGACACTCTAGCGCACTTTCGTGCGTGACTTGACGGTAAATGGCGTCTATGCATTAGCCAAAGCTAGCGCTCGAGATGAGTGACAACCGAATCGCGCGCACCTGAACGCATACAAAAAAACGATTGGGCGAGAAAATGGCTGAGATGTCACCACTGCAAGTAACTCAAGCAAAAGCGCGTGTATGAAGGCACTCTATACTCGTTTCATACTGAGCGTGCAACGCCGTCAAAGCTACCGGCGCGAGTGTGGGGCTTGATCTCGTTGATCATTTGCACGCGTTCTCGCGCAGACGATATCATAGATGAAGCCACGCGCTCGCGCCAGTAGCTTTGACAGCGTTGCACGCTGCAAGTATGAAGCACGGGCTATAGCCTCTTGTCTGCCGCTCTACCTTTTCACTTTCAACGGCCGCGTCTCATTGTGACCTGCCAGGCTTTGTCAGTATAGAGGAGGCTACGTCCTAGGTTACCATGGTCTCTAATACATGTCACACACAAAAAAGCACGAGCTGAATCGCAGCGAAAACAACAATAATGATAAACAAGTGTGCAGACACGTGAAAACTGAGGGCATTGCACATATGCAGAAGGTAAGCTTTGTTTCACCAAATGCATTACCAGTAACACGACTTTTGTTGGGCGAGTTGGTCCGTATTAGACATGACTTAGACTTGCGCAAACCGGACAGGGTCGAAAAGCGGCACACATACGACAGGGCTGGCGCTGACTTCCAACCAAGTTCGCTGCATCATCCAACTCAAACAATATATACCTCCGCTTGAGGACATAAAAAACACAAACATATAGTTATACATTAAGATTACATGTCCACCACGAGCCTATATTCGGATAAAACCATCAATAAATGATAATTCTTTGTAAATGAGACAAACCAACGGCATGCTGACGCATTTGTCTACCGCCTTTCTGATAAAAAAAAAACGCCTCAATAATTTCCTTTCTTTCTTGTCCTTTACTCTCTTCAGGAACTTGATCGATTTCAAGAGCAATTCACACCCACATCGTTTAACGTGCTCAGCAAGATGACCACTCATATTGCTTGTCACCGACAAATTATGCTCGCGCGCTCTCTCATTGAAACACCGACCCATTTGTCCCATGTAAATGCGGTCACAGCTAAAATAAATTTTGTAAGCTTGTGCAATTATCGTTTCTTCACAAAGAATTATCGTTTCTTGATGGTTTTATCTGAAGATAGGCGCGTGGTAGACATTTAATTTTAATGTATAAATATGTTTTGTGTTTTTATGTCCGCAGGCGTGCTTGGTTGAATGACGCAACAAACTTGGAAGTCAGCGCCAGTCCTGTCGTACGTGAGCCTTTCTTCGCCCATCTCCAGTTCGTGCTATTTTAATAATGTCCATTACGAGTAAAGTATTTGGTTTTATCGTGCGAGCAAAGTGGAACCTACAAGCGCGAGCATGCTGCTCTTAACTACTCTTCCATTGAAAAAGCAAACCGTTCAAAGCATGAAGCTCGAGTTTATAGTTTTTGGTGCTCTAGAACCCTTTAAAAGACAATTACACTAAATTTTATTGTTTCATTTTTTATTAAGTGCGCTTGTGTTTCTTTTTGTCTTTTGCGTTGCTGGACATTTTGTTAGTTATATAGTATTTTTTAAGAAGTCAGACAACTATACTCTGTTTCATCGTAAGTAAGAGCCGCATAATCAAAAATGTAGACAAAAAAAACGCGAACACGTGAGCACGCATTAAAACTGCCGTGTCACGGCGCATTCAAAATGATTGTTAGTTTTTTTAGACAACAGGAGTTTCTTACGTCGACATTGTTAACCTTTATAGATTATAAATTTAGCCAGTGCAGTAGAACTGTTAACTCGGGGTCTTTAACGTGCATCACACAGTACAGTGACACACGATAGCACACCGGTACGATGCAGATGGGAGATTGAACCCAGGGTCCCTGCAGGTTCTGCATCGTGAGCTCCGTTAGCGATTGAACGGAGCTCGTGCTAGCGCATTTCTCCACGTGCTCTGATCTGCGGTGCCACAACACACTCCACCAATGCCCCCCCCCCGCACTTGTTTTAGCCAAGAGCCCCTAAATAAGGTAAGCTTAGAGTATTGGCACTCTTTTCCCCGATATTGTTTTAGGCGCCGCCGTCTTCATGGTAAGTACAAAACAGACGCAACTGTCGATCGTCATGATTCAAAAGTGCGACTTCGTCATTATGTTGTAAATGGTTGAGCGAGTTGGTTTCTAATTTACGATAAGGAAAGAGGGACATTTAAGACAAACAGACAAGACAGGCTTTAATGTATAATATGTTTGCGTCTTGTCTTGTCTTGTCTGTTTTTCTTAAATGCCTCTCTTTCCTTATCGTAAGTCATTATTAGTTTTGGTGTTTGAAGCTCATGTAATATATTGCTTTGCTGTGTTGCGAACTGTTTAAACATTTGTGGAGGACGGAAAAGCTTTTCATGTGATTTCAAATACAGCTTCAGAGAGCTGACAACTATGAATTAAAGCACCAATATCAGCAAGTGTCATTACTCTGAAGCGTAGCTTATTTAGTGGCTCTACGTTTAGCCCGAATGCACGGGCACAGAAAGAAAACGAACTCCATGACCACGCGCTCTTAGCGCTTCTTCGGTGGCTTCATTAGCCCGTAGCGCT
This sequence comes from Ixodes ricinus, assembly GCA_037355805.1. NCBI lineage: Eukaryota > Metazoa > Arthropoda > Arachnida > Ixodida > Ixodidae > Ixodes > Ixodes ricinus. The sequence goes on along the minus strand of JAZHYW010026244.1, from coordinate 20,687 downwards.
GGCTTCGCTCTGATCTAAAGTAAAGCGAAGGAAATATTCAGATATTAAGTTTTTACAAGCCAACCCAACGAAAATCAATGGGCACTGAAAAAAGAATCGATGCCCACTAGCTTTCCTGCACCCGACTGTTACCAAGCTTGGACCACACAAAATAAACCCATAAACCCTAAGATAAATAATCGAAAAGTTAACGAAATCCTGCAATTTGTAAAGATATTCTTTTTACACTTTTAGAATTTCCCACTTAGAAATAAAAGAAAAACATTACCCACTGGAAGAAAAAAGGAACGCCAAACTTCATCAAAAGCAAGGCAAAAAAAAACAATTTAGCAATTAGTAATTGATCATTTCATCCGAAAAATAAATGCTGATATTTTCAGAAGTTTCCTGTTAAGGACAGGTTTTATTTTACGACTAAGGCGGGACAGGCTTCTGAGAATCCTTAGCGCCGAAATAGCCTTTCTCAGAATATTTGTGTACTTCTTTACGCTATCCCCCAAAAAACACTACAAAAAAAAAGAAGAAAAGCCTAAAGAGACAGCAACATCAACAAAGGCGCACGGACAACAGCCCCGAAGACCTTAAGTACCCACAGGCCAACCATCAAAAGTCTTCCGACTAGACCGGCGGTTAACAAGAAAGCGGGAAGGATCCCTCATCATCGTTCATTCATAAATGTTTATTTGGAAACAGCCATCATCAAAAAGCGGAACCTCGAATGATTCAAGAAAAAAGAAAAACGAAGAATATGACAAAAGCGAAACTGGAATGATTGATCTGAGCAGAGTCAACTCAAAGCACATTTCGTCGTCGGAGTCCACAGCATGTCCTACTATAGCGGGCGAAATGTTACAATACCCGCTGTTGAGCAGAAATTGAGTCCTACCCGAGGTCCTACCCGAAGCCCATTAGCCCATTTATACATTAACCGAACGGGAGTAAACACGAGGGCTCATTTTGGCAGCGTACTGAACGGCATTTAATAACCTCCACGAAACACCAGGCCAAAGTCTCGCTAAAATTATACATACATGAGGAAGAAGAAAGCGCTATTACGTAAGAAAAAAATAAATAAATAACCCCCTCAAGTTGTGATTTAAATCGTTTTTCTTCGCTCTAACTTTCGGAGACGGACAGAATGCTCAATGGTAAAAACAAACAAAAACGTCTGTGAAACACAAAAAAAAAATGGCAGTCAATAAAATTAAAGGAAAATGACGAACCAGAAAAGAGAAGGAAAAGGTCAGTTTAGAAGGGGGAAAGTAGAGGAACAGAAGAAGAAAAACTCTTTTGTAATAAACAGCTAAGGTAGCGACTAATTACTGGACTAGAGTCTGTTACAGGTTAAGAAAGCATGACAACTTTCTCCCGAAAGCCACTTCGCTCTTTCCATTTCAGCCGAACACACGCTGGAGATGGGCTAGGAGTAGGCCAGGAGAGTACCATCTCCTCTCCATCCAGCGTTCACTCTCCTATAGTGGAAAGAGTGGAAGGCTTTCCGCGAGCAGCCTCCTGTTCCTGCTTTCTCAACCCGCAACACACTACAGTAAAGCAATTAGACGCTTCGCCGCGTTCAACGAGCCCTTCCCCCACACCGCCTTCTCCCAGTTTCCCCTCATCCCTTCTTTCTCGCTTTCCATCCCTTTTCCTCTTTGGTCCCCTCCGCTCTTCCGACGCGGTCTTCCCAGCACACGGGCCACGACACGGCTTCGCACCCTGCGTGCCGGTTCAGCGAGTTCAGCGATAAGACCCAACAAATCGGGCGCTTGAACCTCTCCGTTTCGCCCTACTGAGAATCCGCGGAGGAAGCTACGACCCAGCGAAGCCAATACGATGCTGTGGGAGTGTCGCGTAATCTTGGGAAAAGGCGCAACCCGTAGCCACGTGATATTTTTAAACGCTGGATTGGCTGGGATACGGCTCTGTGGCGTTCGTTGGGGTCCGTCGTGACGGGAAAACAAAGTGTATAGACATGTAGCTATCAAGTTTTGAGCAGGGTTCCTGGCGAGCAAGATTGGATATGTCTAGGTTCCCGTTTCCGTTGTGCGTCGCTCGTTGCGTTCTTTCAAAAGGCCCCCCCAGGTAGCGCGCGTGGGCAGGTGACGAAGGACGCTGACACGCTAGAGTTTACTTCCGTGGTTCGCGCGTGGGACGCTGACGCTCGTTTCCCGTCAGGATGAAATGGCAGCGTGTCACGGACGCCAGCGGAGGCGCCTCTTTTGTGGTCGCGTCTCGTGGACGCTACAACTAGCGCACCCTGGCCGAGAGAAACAGGCCCATAGTGGAGTGCCTCGTCTTCATATCGCCGTTCCTGTCGTGCTTTTTGTGCCCATCCAAAGTTCGACACCGGAGAAAAGTGGAGCTGACGGTGTTAGCGCGAAAGCGAGGCATGGGGGGGGGGGGTGATTTTAATATTTGTGACAGGCGTGATGCTCAAGTATGCGGCTGAGACGGGGAAGATTTGCGTGCGAGTGGTCGGTATACGCCGCTTTTTATACCAACTGCATGCCGCGACGGAGTTGGCAAAGCTTGAGAGTAGTAACCTTTTTGCTACGCTAACAGGCTACGCGATAGAATGACGTCGAAGAGAAAATGGGAAGATAATAAGCGAGAGATGAGAAAATGCCGTTCGAGAGTACACCACTACCACTATCATAATTATCTTTTTAGTTCGGTACCCATGAACGACAATTGTCTTTAATGTCAGAAGTTTTACGTGCAATGCCTGTGCGACACATTTTTTTATTTTTAATTATGGTTTCTTTGGCTGGTTTCATCGTGTTCCCAAATTTGTTTGTCATGCCACTTCGGGTAACACTCGTTTCCTAAATTCTGCTTTCCTCCTTTCTATTATTGGTATCTCCCTCCCATTCTTCATCCTTCGCCGTGTACTGCAATACGTTCTCACTTATGCCAGGAAATGACATAGGGCGACAACCTTGAAAGTAAGGTTAAACATAGATACGTGAATTGTAATATATAAAAGGGACACTGACACCCCCAAGAAACTTTTTTTTTTTTGACAAGCGATTTAATGTTGTTTTAGGAGACTATCCAATAAAATTTTTGCTACAGAGTCGCGTATATATGTAATAAAGGCAAATAACTCAACTGTTTGAAACCGAAACACGAACAGGAAATCACGTAGTTGCACCCGACCGCGTTTTTTTTTCCCTTTTTTTCGCTTCTTTGGCGTGTGAAACAGACGAGACGACGTTGAATTTGCGTGCACCGCCTGCCGTAGGGATCGCTTTTTTTTTTGCCTTGCTATTTTTGTTTTTTGGCAACTATCTGTGTGGTAGGCAGAAAACAAACGTGGTTTGTCCTTTGGGACCTCACCGCAAATTCCTTGTCGTCCCACGCACGTCTAACACGGAATGCCCTTTAGGGAAAAAAGAAGACCGTTTGTCACTGGGGAGTGGGTCGCCTCTTACCATTTCGCGAAAAAGAGGCTTGTTAAACATTAAACGCAGGGAAGTGCAAGACGCCAATATTTAGAAGGCCCAAATACCGACGTTTATACTTACTGGTAAGCCCTACATTTTTTCTAAATATCTCTGGCACAAGCCGTTACGTTTATACATTCATTTTTGTTCGTAGTTATCAAACATAATACCCGAGATGTTATCAAACATAACACCAGTTATCGAACATAACACCAGCTCGCCTGCACGTTGACCATTTGTTCACCAAAGTTGGACCCAAATAAAAGCCAGAAGCCGAAAAAATAATGAAAAATCAAATGGGTGTTTTTGACCTTGGCAATTTTGAGTAACCCAAAAAACCTCAAAGCTTTTCTTTTTCTTTTTATCAATATTCATGGTTGAAAGAGTGCTCGACGTGGAGAAAAGGATTTGTTTTTGTAAGTTATTCACTACAAAAATGTTGTTTTTTTATCCTTTAAATAACAAAAAATAAGGACCTAATGATGGTACTCTTGAGAAGCAAGATAATTCGTCCGACTAGGGGTATCGTACAAGTTTAACTTCCGCCGTTACTTCGCATTCAGAACTTCTTTAATCATCTTCCCACATCGCTTGGTGACTTTTGCAAAGATGACCTCTTATCGTTCAAGAGAAGCATTCTACTCCTGTTATAGTATATTTTTGCAGTGTTGTGTTCTGGATATTTTTTTTACGTGCACAACCGTAATAGGCTTATGGCTGTTGGTAGGTACAATAAATGAATAAATAAACGGCAAGCACACGACGGTAGTTTTCCCGGTGTTTCATTTTCTCGAGTCAAAACACTTCTATTTATTTTTTCGGCTAATATAATCTTGCCCGCTTTGTAACGTAGTTGGTTTACGTTCAAGTTTTCTAGACATTTTCTGCCTAACAGTGCTGTGTCTTTCAATCCTTCCAGCTCTTGGTCTACTGAAGCCTTTCTCAGATTGAGTAATTGCAGGTCCGCTAGCGATCTTAAAGGTTTGAGAGAAGAAAAGACTGAGGTTCGACCAAAACGTGCTCCTCAAATGTTGTCCCAGACGTTCAGTCAACCACAGATAAAGCTAGGCTATAAGCACCCTTCCAGACTACTCGCACCAAGTGTACGTTGCGATACGCATTCTTTTCCTTTTCCTCTGCGCACCCACAACAGAAACACGTACGGGACCTACGACCGTCGGAAGACAACACAGACCAAGAAGGCGCAACTATTCCGCAATGGCAGAACGTTGACAGTCACAAAGCAAACTTGGATAATCATTGTACACAACACTAACAAAGACAACACGCACAAAAAAGACAAACAAGCAAGCAGTCGTAGTGTGTCTGGGGGAGGGGGGGGACAGTCAACTTGCCGATTAGTTTGCTTGACCGAATCTCAGGCGTACAGCAAGTCTCGCTATCAGTACAAACAAAAATGAAAAAAGATAAAGGAAAAGGGGAAATGAGAAGGGCACACAACGCACGCACGTACGCACTCAGCGGAGCGTGTACTGAAGCTACCCGGCTCACTCCAGTGTTGCGAGCACAAACTGAATTAAGCGCCAAACTCGGCCGGCGGCATGGGACAGTGGTTATAAAATACCCGCCGGATCGATGTAGTAGAGTCTCTTTGTCTCCCCCCCCCTTCTCCCAATCTTCCTTTTATGTTTTTATCCTTAGTAACGCGATTTCTTCGCAAACAAAGTTCGTGCCTCTTTCGATGTCTTCGCAGCGATGAGAAGAGGGACAAAACTTCAAGCAGACGGCAGTCTCGATATTCCGACAAGAATCTATACTTTCCTTTATCCCAAGTTTTTAATGTTTTCTATTTTGTAAAAACTCTACTACCACGCTACAAACATTTTTTTCCGCTCTAGCCAAAAGCAAACATGTTTACGTTTCTGAAATGTCAAAACCCTGTATAAATTTGCCCACCCAACAAATTTTAATTTGCATACAGAAGCTCTAACGGTGCATTTATTTTTGTACTCTACGTTTGCATTATGCAAGTTATCCCTGGTTGATTACAATGCTTCATCTCTGAAGACATCTTCAATGTTGGCGCCAGACTGGAATAGATGTTAAGGGTAAAATGATCATACGGCACCTTGCCTACGTAAAATCAAGTATGCACACCCTCCCCCGAAAGATCGCCCACCCATTTCTTTGTAACAAAATATTCATAACGTAAAAAAAAATATTCCAGAACATCGCCCACTCTCGACTTCCGTCTGACATCACTGATGTCCAACGAGAATCGCATGAACCGCGCGATCTGCGGTGCCGGTACGCGTGACAAGCGAGTTCGCATCGGGTTCCCGCGTTTTTCGTTCGCGATCTGCGCGCGCGATATTGGTTCCTCCGACACGAGACTTATTCCCGCGTGTTTATTGCATCGTGAAATGCGCATCTGCTGCGTTCGCGATCTGCGGTACCGGTTTCCGTGACACGCGACTTAGAAACCTGTTCTCGCCTGTTTCTTACAGTGAAACGCAGATCTGCTGCGTCCGCGTTCTGCAGTATCCATTCCCGTGACGTGCCGATTCGTTACGAATTCCCACTTTTTTCCCCCTCCGAGTTATGCCCGCGCGAATTAGTAGCCGGTTTCCGGATGTTCATTGCATCTTTTAACGCGAATCTACTGCGTCCGCATAGGGTGCTTCAATGTTCTTCTGTTTAGGGTGATGCCATTCTTTGTAGTATCCAATGCCGACGGCACGCGCTCTCGAGGAAAATACAAGGAATTAGCCGCTAACAAAATGCCGCCATAGCAGCTGTCAATGCAAAGACAGTGCCATGGCAAGAAACAAAAAAGAAACAAAAGCATCGCGAACAAAATGGTCAGATGTTACCACTCTAAGCAAAATGCACATGAAGGCACCCTACGTCCACAATTTCCGATATCCTTTCCTGTCACATGGGAATTCGTAGCGAACTTCCGTGTGATTATCGCACCGCGGAAGACGAATTCGCCGTGTCCGTGATCTACGGTATCGGTTCCCGTGTCACGTGGTTTGTGGCGGGTGCCCCGGCGTTTATCACTAATTTCTGAGACCTTTTCGTAATCACATCCCCAAAGATCGCCCACCCCATATTTTGCGTCACTTATCCTTTTATTTGGAGTAGGCGTTCTTGCGTAATATTACGGTAGGCATGCATGAATAAATTTTATACTTATACTTTTTTTTCCGGTAACAAAAGTTATAATGTACGAGTAATTTAACGGCACTTTCAAGAATCATCAAGCTCTCATAATAACGTGAAATGAGCATCCAACATAAGTTTATAGTTTTAGATCATATATTATTTCCTATTGTACATTACTTGATTTAAAGTAGCCGGTTCCAAAATATGGGACCAAACTCTTCACTTCATCAAATAAACATTGAAATATTCAAAACGTTTTATGTAAAACACAACTGCGAGATGCAATTACGTTATATCTCTCTCACGCCTCGAAGCTTTCAGAAATATTGAATAATTGTTCCGTCTCGCTTAAAACAAAGGAAAATTCAGTAGGGAGATGGAAAAACACAGAGAAAGCAAGCTAGGAAAATGACTCCAGAAAAAAAAAAAGCTTGCAGAAAGGGAGTGACATTGAAATAAAAATGTTTCAACAATAATAAGAGATTCGGGCCAAGACCAGGGCGTACGGCCTACACCAGGACCGGCTATACATACCAAACGAACCATGGTATGCTCTATCCTGCCATGTTGGACGAAGAGTCATACCAACCATAACATATCATATGCTATCAGAAAGATCACACGGTTGTTGCCGAGAACAAATTATAACTGATTCTCCTTTCAGGATTGAAGTCCCCAAGAAATTTGCAGTGTCTTTTTTTTCCCGCAAAGCATATGGAAGAGCCAATCGCTGCGATCTACCGAGAAAGCTCGGCGAACCACAAGACTAAGAATACGTTTAAACAAAAACAAAATGCGTGGCAAATTTATAGGCAATTGTGTTGCATACGTGAAACGTTTTAGAACCATGAACATTTATATTATTGTTGAGCAGCACGTCTAGCCTGTTCAGTCAGACGCCTACGTTCACGGCTCTCTTCATCAGATAATTTAACGCGCGGCATGTCTACACTTGATATGGTAAACATGGTGATCTTCCAGAAACTTCTAACCCATCCCTCCACTCCCATCTCGCTTCCTCGGCCTACCTCTTCTCCTTGCTCTACCCTTCGTCACATGACCTCCCAGTTAACCAATTAGCATCAAGCACTTCGTTTCTCCTCTCCCACCCATCAACCAATCAGTGTCGAGCTTCGCGGCCACGCTTCTATACAGGCTTCACTTTTATGGTTCATAAAATGCAAAAATCCTAACCAAAAAAAATTGCACTCTAAAAAAAAAAAGAAAATTGTTTCATGACAATGAGCACAATAAAACGCCATGCACAGTGTGACAGCGCAAACTTATTTCTAGGTTTAAAGATAATTTGAAGTGCCAATCAATCACTCAGCTCTCACTAAGTTACAGCGATTGGCTCTCCGAAGGCCTTCGCAGGAAACTAGACTTTTTAGATATGTTTTTTTAGAGTATTATTATTCGAACCTACTCAATTACGCCAAGTCAACGCTTCATCCAAGATAGCACCAAATGGCTTTACTCATAAACATCGTTCGTCCCGTCACGGGCACCGGCACAGGAGCAACGAATCGGCAGAGGAGCAAATAAATGAATGATTGCTGTGCCGCGAGTCCATTCTATTCTTGCTAGCACTTATGGTTGGCGGCTTGCAAAGTGGACATGATATACGCGGCGACACCGCCTCGCTACTAACAAGGCTCGAAGTAGCGCTGTCGCAACCAACTCTTTTCCATCTCGGCCGCATTCGTTTCCCGTGACATGCTTCGCCCTTGGACAGACGTTCGCCTCTTGCACAGCAGCAGCGGGTACGCGCACTCTAATACATAAGCACCGGAGGGAAATATATTACGATAAAAGGGACAAAAGAAAGAGCAGGACGGACCAGAAGGAAACGGAGAGCATCACTTTACGAGCTTAACGCGGCCGTAGCGCCTCGCTCACAACTAATACCTAACAGAAAAAACAAAAAGAGAGAGAAAGAGCCAGAGCGAGGAAGTATGCAGATTACGACAAAGGAGTGGAACTACATTTAAACCGTGAGTTACGTCACATTCAATTTGGAGCGGCATTGGAACCTAACTGCTTTTATTTAGTTCCTTCGTATTTGCGCCTTTTTTTTTTCATTCTTTTTCTTCGTAGTATTTTCTTGGAAAAGATGAAGCCCGTTTTCGTAAAGAGAGTCAGGCGGCCAGTCGAAAAAGGAGAGCCTTGGATAGGGTAATATATAGGGTAGCAACACGGATGCGCTGAGCTCCCTGCGACCTCAGTTCTTTGAGCAAGAAATATGACGGACGGGAAGTAAAAGTGTGCAAGCAGATGGCGCACGACGGATGCCAGTACCGTATGTAGAGGGTTTCACGTGGCGTACTTCTGACTTGATAAATCTCGCCGGACGCCATATTGCTTAACGTTTCGCCCTGTGGCTTTTTATGCGGGAAGGCAGTGTCTTGCAGCTCGCTCGAGTTCTTTCCCGATGGGATCGACTGCGCAAGCCAGTCTATAGTCGAAAACATTAAGCGGCATCGGCTGGTCTTTGATTTTTGCACGTACCGGTCTTTGCAATGAGTTAAGATGAGCGATCGCTCGAGGAGTCGGCTCGTCGGCAGTTAAAATGGTCGTGCTAGACGCCGCAGGGCGATTCCGTGAAAGAAACAAATAAAGTGTACGCTATGGTTTAAGCGTCCCAAATATGTTCCTGGTCGCCGTTACTGAGCTCCGCTTTCGACGTAGTCACTCGCCATGCTGGTGTGCTCTACCAACACAACAAGCGGCGCCAATAACTAAGCGTCTGCGTGCAAACTAATGGCGAATGTGTAGGAAGTTGTTCATCGAGATGGCGAAACGCGGCTCAATGGAAGTGAAAAGGCGTTTTGTGAGACCGCCGTAAACTGTGGAGCAGTATGCTGGAGGACGCCAAAAATATCACAGTACGGTCCATAGCAGTTTGTTCATGGGCTCAATGCACGCTCCTTCCGGATTCGATGAGGATGAGTATCGTGCCGGCGTGCGGTCATGTAATGACTACGAAGCGGTGCGCGATAAAGATATTCCTAGTGCACTGAAAAAATTACCTACCTGGAGCGGGAACGCGAGAGTTCATTTGAAGGTACCTACGCTGAGTAGACCGCTGTACAAAATATTAAACTTGGTCGCACTGAAGCGACATAAGACCACCATAGATTTACTCAAAAAGCAATTCGGAAGAAAAAAGTACGGTACAACAAAATTTCTGTACAGCGCGTCACACACAAAGTACAACAAAATAATTTACTACACTTTACAACTGAGAGATTACGAAATTTATTGCATTAAAGTTAGGGGAAGGGATCTTCCCCTAACTTTAATGCAACAAAGTTTATATTCCTTCTCTCCCCTCTTCGCTCACAAAATTACTACGGCTGCAGTTGTCAATCTTCTTTTACTCCCAATATATAAATAACATATATACTTACTGAGCGTCATCGAAAACCACTACATCAACTCTTTTAGAACGACTTGAAGCTCGTGGGAAACTTGGGGCGCGCTAAAGTTACCACTCGTGAAGCAGGCGCAAAGCTAGCAGTGACGGAACGCAATAATGATCTCATCATCCGCGTTCCGCCACTGCTAGCTTTGCGCCTGCTTCACGAGTAGTAACTTTAGCGCGCCCCAAGTTTCCCAGGAGCTTCAAGTCGTTCTAAAAGAGCTGATTTAGTGGTTTCCGATGACGCTCAGTAAGTTGCTAATTGGAACCATATGTCTATTTTCACTACGTAAAAAGTCAATTAACAAATTTCCATTATTTAGCCGACTTGCATACAATATGTACTAATGACATACCATATAGGCATCGAGAGTTTAAGAAAGGCAGGGCATGTTCACTCTCCTTGCTTCTTCCTTCGTCATTGGGCGTTCTTAAATTAGCCGGGGTCGCACTGCTTATGCATCATACAAAAGACAGTCCGCAAAACAGATTCGTACGCGAGTCGTCGCCAGATCCGTGCTTCGAATGCCGCATGGCAATGAGTTCAAGGAGAAAACTTGCCACGCGGCTTTCGAACCACGGATGTGGCGGTAACTCGAGTTTGCAGACTCTATTTTGTATGACGTATGAACAGTGCGACTCCGGCTTAACAACTAATGCCTCAATCCCAGTGGCAACGAAGCGTTCATAGAACGTTTACAACTCGGCACATTTCTTACGTTGTCAATGAATATTCAAGGTGTTTGATCGAAAGCTTTTAGAAAAACCCTAAAAATAAAGCGATTGAGAAAAAAAGTTTGTCCACGAACAAACTGCCAACCACGGTGGACGTCGAAGATTGCCAAAAAATAATTAGCGGAATAATTATGTACACTCTACAAGATGAGATGTTGATTAGTTCAGTATTAAACACGTGGTTCCAAAGAGCAGCTTGCTAAGCGTCATACGTGCACCACAACAAGGGAGCCTTTCTGTCGTTACGCCAAAGGCGAGGCCCGGAGGAACCGGCTGTCGTCTGCTGGCTAAAAGTCGTCTGCTGCAGAAACCAACCAACTTCGGATGAACGTCAACCGCCTCAACATCGCCGTCCGCTAGAGTAGCGAGCTCTTCGGAAACAGTTCATGAGACAACCATTCGCTCAATTTACCCGCGAATCTGTGGCGGCTGCTAAGGCCAGGACGACGTTTTGAGCGGAAGTGGTCGATTACAAGACTGCGATCGTTCAAACATCGTTCAAAAGTCACGTTGTTCTCAGAAAAAGTAATATGTCTTCGTATTTTTTTCTTGTCATGTAGCGTAGTGTCGATAGAGATGTAGTCGCGAGACTTCAATTGCCGTTAAAAAAAAAAAAGATACCTATAATTATTTCTTGTCACGGACGGCGCTGTTGCGGTGGCAATAACGAGGCCTCCGTAGCCCCGACCGCGTATTTTAACGCGCAAGCGATACACCCCCAGCAATGGCGCTCACGCCGCGAATTGGCTGGATCGTGGGTGTAGACGCTGCCGCCGTCAGCATAGGCAGCGGTTACAACGAGTTTCTGAAGCGGTAGCGTAGCTTAGTGGTAAGATGTCTGCCTCATACGTAGCTCACCTCGGTTGGATCCCCACTGTGGGCTTTCTCATTTTTTTTTATTTCTCGAACATTTTGTTTTGCCGAGGTATTTGGCGATATTTACGACATTTCGTTTTTACGATTAACACTGACAAAAAAATAAAAAAGAAACGAATGTTGTCGACGAAACTTCGCTGAACTAAATGGTATGGGACTCTATTTACGGAGGTGCAGGTGCATGGGGGACAGCGGGGCTTGGGTTTCCGCCTCGACGCCTCGAAGCGGTGTGTACGGAGGGGGGGGGGGGAGGAGGGGGGAGGGGGGAGGGTTAACGTGTTTTCGAGTGATACACGGGCCGTCCGGATTCGAAATTTAAGTTCCCGCGCGTTGCCGAGCAGCCAATCCTGCGTAGGCGTCCTTGCTAGAGGGTCTATCGACTGCGCCGTAAAAATATGCGCCCCGACCTTGGAGTGCTGTCACGTGCCTTGCTCCGACTCCCTTATTGGGGCGTGGGGGCTGCAGCTTCCTGAGTTTGTCAAGTTATCGTGAAACGTAGTATAGAAACACGTCCAAATCGATCCTTTTTTTTTCTTGTTTAAGAACGTCGTAAAATACTGGCCGGGTCTTATACCTATTCAAAATTAGTTTAATTACATGTTTTCGATGATCAAGTTTGTCACTGAAGCCACATGTTTATTTTGCTAACAAAAAATTTAATTCATAAATTTTTCTTTGATTATTTAGCTAAATCGTATATTTTTTGAGGCCCCTGAAGTCCGCCTTTGCTGACAGCTAGCTTGTTCCCGGAAAAATATTTTTTATTATATCTTGATTTTAGAAATTTTCGAAAGAATTCGCTCAAAACACCCGGTATAAGAACATATGCATGTATATAAATACGTGCGCAAGCACGAAGCGCCTGGAGTTGGCGTCATAAAACAACAACGTCAGCATATACAAAAGAAAAAATATCGCAATGCAAAGAGAAGAGGAATCACTTTCGTCAAGGAAGTGCCATTCATTTCTGGAACCAAACCACGAGTATGTTGTGCCAGAGGCTTTAAAATATGCGGCTACAACGAAACGTTGCGGCAGTTACAAATACATCAAAAAGCGTATCAAAACGTCAGAAAAAAAAACTATTCTTCGCGAACATTTACAGGCAAAAGCAGAGATCATATAGATGTAATGTTTCAATTCGTTGCCTGTGTGTGGTTTGAGAAACGAGCGAGGCGAAAGCAAACTCTGAAACTGTAATATTGGGGCACTTTGTTTTGTATTTGTTACTATCTCCGCGTTATTCGCTCCTGAGTGCCTGACAGATGTGCCCGCATGTTCCTAACGATGTATCGCTCCATTATTGTTGCTGTTTGCTTATCGTACATGCAAGCATAAGAAAGAAAAAAACGAACGCATCAATTTAGACCACGCTTTTTGTGGCTACGGTCTCTTCCGAATAAATAAAACAAAATAAAGCAGTCTTGAGTAGGGTTGTACGCTGCGTGCTTTTCTCGAACGGAACATTGAACATCTACGCCATCGTTTGTTACAAAGGACTGACCCGTGTATGCTCCTTGAGCAATTTTTTTCTTCTTCTCGTGTTTGAATATTTGGGGAACCGGATGAAAAATACTGGTACGCCATCATACCGAGAAAAACAAACGAATACATTGAGGACAGCCAACGACTGAGCGGAAACGTAAAGGAGAAGCTTGAGATCGTCCGACTTTCATCTCAAGATTACGTTATAAATTACCGTTAAGGTCATTGTTATTATCAAGGTTATTGTTTTTTTGTTATGTGTGTTGTTTTAATGTTATTGTAGGTTATCCTTCTTTACAAACTTGCAGCCTTCCCATTTTGAATAACATTCATTGCGGTCATTTCGCTTGTGGAAATGGACGCGGCCTTTCGGGTCAGGGTCATAGCATTTAGGTCGATAGATAAGAATTGTTGTTAGCACAGTACCATCGAAAAGAAGTTTGGGGTCGTGAGTCAAATGAACTTTACTCTCGCTTCCGCGAAAATGATTTTTCTTCGTTTAGCTTTATGTTCTATAGCCACTTCCTATTTTTCCGATGCTCGCGAGCCGTCGATACAAGGAGAATATAAAGCCAATAATTAGTTTCAATTCCTTTCCATTTCTGGCCCCCTTAGGCAATGCATCACTTGCCACGATTGAGCACGTTTGCCCAACTTTGACATGGTGACTAATTAGCCAGGTCTCCAGCGTTTCTGGACCACCACCTTCACAAGAAAGATTAGCACGCTGTTTGCAAACTGGTCCGCGTGCGGGGGAACCTGATTCGGATAAAGTAAATCGTCTGAGCATGCGCCGCGCCGACGGCAGCGCCTTCATTTGTGATTGATTAAGAGATCGATATAAACACTGTCACACATACAACATTAACAACATGTCAGAGCAGTCGGAATACTGAAGACAAATTCGGCTGAAATGTTTAAAATGACACAAGTCATCTTGTGCAGCTCCGGATACGAATGAGAAACTTGGCAGCTGCAAAGGCAATATACGCCTCCGAGAAACAAAGGGCGATCTGCGATACTCAACGAAAGTATAAGTAATATAATGACTTTGATTAATATCATACAGCGAAGAAAGGCCAAAGGTTATAACACATTTAAAACTGTGAAGCGTTTTAACATTGAAAACAAGTCTGTAAAAAGCTCTAGAGGAATAAACGGCTCAGGGATTTTATTTCGCCAAGCACCTGTTTGTAAATGTGGCTGAAGCAACTGCAAGGCAATAATACTAAACCTCCGCAAAATCATAAATATTATTAGAGTAAAAGCAAACGTTTTGCCCAAGATTTTACCTCCTGGTTTTGAGCTTAAAAAGATCATAGCGTTATTTTTTATATATTTACACGTCTTTAGCACGAAGATAAACGTATTAAAGGGGTACTCCGGCGTTTTCTACATAGTCACCTATTAGCCTGAAGTTTCTAAATATACCAACAAACATCGCTGAAATAATAAACCAAATATTAGGCCATCAATATATTTTTTTCTGCGAAGTTGTAAAATTCACAGTTTTGGTCCTCACCATGTTTTTCAAAGCGAAAGTATCTACTGGCAACAAAGAAAAAGTGATATCAGCGGAAGGCAGGGGTTCACTCTTCGGGCTGTAGACTCTACTCCAAACTGATTACAACAGTTCCATTGTGTCAAACGAATGCTTTGGAAGCTCGCCCCAGCACCCGCGCAGCAGTACGAACCACATGCTCGACATAGTACCCGCTCGACCTGCAAGCGTGCCTTCCACTGACGTCAGGACACTGAAAAGTGCGGGTATACTTGAATGTTGGTTTTGGCATTATTTTCACTAGCAGATTTCACAATAACTATTTTAAATTGCGCAATACTAAGTAACGCATTGAAAAGGGTAAAGGTCGGTGATTTCAAAAAAGTATACTTAGTCGCGGTAGCTTAACAAATCGCCGGAGTACCTCTTTAAACGTATTGTGTAAATAAAAATGTAAAAAGCGGCACAAAGTCTGACACTGACTAACTCTCAAATGTGCTTCGTCACAAAAAAACTATCCTCAAGGCAGTAACAATCTTATAAGCAATTAAAAGTATCTATTAAAATATAACAAGCAATTACCATGCAGGAAAAGGTACGAGTAAGACATTCTTTTGTTGCTGATGTTTGTTTTCGCCGAACTGAGGATCGCTTCGCAAACAGTAAAAATGGTGGCCCACCATGGAGAACTAGGTCGTTCTCGAAGAAGTGCTCTTAGGTCTCTGATAGCGGAACGAAGACCGTCTTCGGGGATCTTTTGAAGGTGGTCGTAAAGGTGCAGTCGTGAATTGAAAGGAGACGCGACCCACATCTTTTGCGGTGTACTCCACGCGACCGCGACATCGTTACCGCGATACAGCGCTCCTCCGACCTGGGAGTTCTTGCCCCTAGTTGGCTTCTTTCTACTCTTGTTTTTGGATGTAATCGTATTTTGACATGCGACGACGACGACAACGACGTCGAAGTGAGAGGTAGTTTTATTTTAGCGTTGTTATGAGTACGTTAAATCGTTTGTTTCGCTTCGTGTTTTTAAGCATATCTGCGCATATCAACTTTATTTTTCGCGAATATTTATATACAAATGCATTATGTATTTGTTTGTATAATAGGGCATTCCGCATATATCGCGCACTAAGTACACCAAAAAAGGAAAAAGTATTTTACATTCCCAGCAAGAAAACAAAATATATTAATGTATTAAGCCCCGCTAGTTGAACAATTGAATGCACTTTAATCAAACTCAAAATATTCCGCCCGACCTAAAACCTTCGCGCCTCGACGTATCCTTCTCGTATAGCAAAAGATAATCTGTTCATGAACTTTAATCCCTCTCAGCTTTGCCTGACAAACATATAGATTAAGAGTCTTCCGTCATAATCCCATTAGGTCGGATCTAACATCCGGCAGCGCGGATCACCGCTTCATGTGTTGTGTCGGCAAAAAGGACGAAAAAGTTATTAACGGCATTTTCAAAACAATTTTATGTTTAAAAAATATATATATTTTTAGTAGAATGAAAGCTGTATATTTATGTGTGTTTTAGCATGCATTTGCATAAATAAAAAGACAGTGTGTGACAAGCTTAGGGGCACAAAACAAAACGAGACACGCGGTTGCGGAGAGTACCCACGTAGTTTGTATATTAGCATTAGTATTAATTTTGATTTATTTGTGAGCATTTGTTCAAAATACAAAATTATACTTATCAACAAATAAAAACCGCGTTGTTTTTCAATTGACCTTTATTTTTGAACACTCCTCAAATCCCACCTAAAATATAGAAGTGTAGTAATATCACGCATAACCCGTTTTTTTTTGTATTTGTGTCGTTTCGGTAGTTTTAGCAGAAGAAACGCAACAGGCATCATGACATTTGCTACGCAGTCCTGCTTTCAACGCGCGTTGTACTTGTGTTCTGGCTGCACGTACGGGTCAGGATGTAAAATTACTGGCATATTGATTTGGTACGAGTCACTGGTACCAAATCATAGCTTCTCAGGTTCGGTACACCCGCGCCAATATTGAAGATGCGAGGAAGCGCACCCTGAGGCACGCACCCGGAGGCACGATTTTATAAACAGAGTGTCCCCTCACCCCTGCAAAAAAAAAAAAAGTGCAGGTTTCTTATTATTTTTTTTTTTTGTAAACATAAACTACGCATTGCTCCTTCTCCACTTAAATGTTGCGCTAGCTATCCGAATCATACGCCAAAGTTTCAAAACTAACCGTCATCTTCTTAAAAAAGCTAAGTGATTTTGTAAAATTTTAAATGCGAAAGTGGCGGCTGACTGTGGCCCTCCAATACATGGAGATGAATAGCAACAGTTACCAAGAACGGTACCAATTTGTTTTTGTCATTGAAAACTTCAGAGACCTGTACTTCTAACCTTTCAATAAGATATCAGTTAGTTTTGAAGGTTTGGCACCTTGTTCGAACCGCTAGCGCTAGATTTAGTGTGGAGAATGAGAGTTCGGCGATGCCTCGTTTAATTTTTCGATAAAAAACAAAACCCTGTACATTTTCTTGGAGGGCCCGGTGTAATGAGACGCGATGAATTCAAACTGGCATATTACGAAATATCCCGCTACACATGATCCCACACAAATAGGACCACAGCTCTTGTATACGTATATTATCACACGTTTATTGTACCACTATTGATTCCCAACACAAACGTTTGTGTTTTTTTCTTGGAAGGGCGAACGAGCAACGACCAAAACAGTAATCATCGTAAAAGAATGAAAAAAATAAACAGCAAACAATGGTGATACCCGTATGACTCAACGCACACTATTATTGAAACAGGAAATAAAATAATATAGAGCTTTCACAAAACGTACAAACTAAAATGTGCAGACATGCAACAGGCAAAGTCACATATTTTCAAACTCCCACAAACGTAACTCTGACACCAACTCGCGAGCGATTATTAAAATGCCCGGCCCACGTTCTTGCCCGGAAACGGAGCCAGAAACATACGTCCTCACGTCCGTTGCATCCACGTGCACAAAACACACAAACACACATGCAATCCCACACACAATCGCGGCGTCTGCAAATCCCTTCTATACGACCTACTTGGTGAGTGCGCGAAAACAACGCCGCAAAAGCCTAACACACCTACAAATAGAAAGAGGAAAAAGTCAACGAGCATTAGCTAGTTTTTTTGTTTCCCCGACCAGACTGCTACATCTTCCGTGGCGGAGGTCAAGCGTTAAATCCGGCAGCACAGCGAACACGAACACGCCAACATTTATTCTTCCCCTAAGACAAAGAGAACGCGGTACAAAAATCTCACGACCAATATCAGCGGCACCGTATTCCAAAATAACACCAACAACAACAGCCACAAATACGAGAACAAGGTAAAAATCCCTAAATATAGGGCAACAACCGCGGAATCAATTCGGGCTCCATCGCCCCCCCCCCCCTCTCCCCATCTACAAATATAAAACGAACTAAACAAAACGAAAACAAAAAGACACAAAATAAATGTGCAACCAACTGTAAGGATAAATTCCGCCGATAGTTCTTAAAGGGCCACGCGGCTTTTCGGGGCCGCGACCACAGAAAAAACAGTGTCGGTTCCTGAGCGAGATTACAGCAGCAACGTTTCCGCTCTGCAGCATCCAATCTTTTTTTATTATTATTACCGTTATTAAAGTGATTGATGTCATTTAGTTCGCACTTCGAGTTATCTTTCGCTACGCTATTCTGCGTACGGCATGGTACGTTTTGTATATAGTGGTGCATCTTTTTTCTCGTTGTTGTTATTCGTCTTCAGGCATACAACTTTTGTCTCTCCTGCTCGATATTTAGATATTCGCTAAAATAAAAAAACAGTTAAATGCGTGTTTCCCAATGGGAAACCGTTGAGGCCAACACGCTGCATCGTGGTCGAATGCTAGCTTAAAGTTGTTGACGGACCTTAAAGGTTGTCTAGTTTCCTCCTTCCGCATACAAAAACAATTTTTGTTTCGCACTTTTTTTATATAGATTTAAAAGGTATTGCCAACTTTATTAAAACATGATGCCGCGACTAGTCTACTTTTGTTTTTACATAGTCTATCGCTGAGCTTGCTAGTAATCGATGCACGCAACGAAAATGGCGATTTGTTCCGTTTATTAACACTGACTTGATTATTTATGGCGTTTAACACCTGAAACTGGGCTGAAGAAAAGGAAAAAAAAACTTTTAGTCAAAGGAACAGACACCTAAGCGAAGAGACATTCCCATCTGTGTCTGTTCCTTCGACTAAAGAGTTTTTTTTTTCATTTTCAGCATTACAGTTTCAGGTGTTAAACGACATGGTTAGCTACCACCAGCTCACCTGCGCACTTTTAGTTTTTTTACTTTATAATGCTTGCTTCTTTTTTACCCGTAGAAGTCTAGCTCGAATACCTAACACGAGATGACTGCACTTTTAAATAGATTAGTAGCAAATAAAAATGCAATGAACCGCGTGCTTGACTTAGTTTCAAAAATAAATATTTTCAATCAATTTAAAAATTTTACGTTATCTTTTACGCTGATCTTTTTTCTTTTTTCTAAGCCAAAAAATATAAAAAGGCAGATCACATACTTAAAAGAAGAAACTGATGCAGACATTATCTTTTCTCTAATTTCCAAAGCAATTTCTTACCGATGATTAAAAAAAATCAAATGAGGGTCGAGAAATAATAATTCTGCTGAATCTATTTCTTGGGCAGGTCCCGAGGAACATGAAGAGCTGGACGAAAAACGTACTTCTAGAAGTACGTTTTTCTTGAAAGCGTACTTCTAGAAAACTGACTTAGACTCATTTAAAAAGTTACACCTACACGCAACATGCGTTCTGTTTTGAACTCATTTTGAGCAAGCTGTAAAACACCCGTGATCGCTCTAAACGTTTACGTATTTTCAACCACGATGGTAAAATGCCTGCTACCAAAATCCCGATGACTTCAACACACAATCTGGTGTAGCCATCCACGGCTCAATAACGATACAGATAAAACCATAAGCCACACGTGTTTCTGAATTTCGCATCTTCCAAACACCGAGACGAAAATGAAAGTGTAGCTATCGAGATATATATAGATGCCAGTTTGTTATCTCTTGGACCGTGCATAAGCTACAGTAAGCTTCGGTAGCAAAAATATTCATTATAAACTGCTCGTGTTTTTCGGCAAAAAACGGGGTGCCAATAAACCCTAAAAATGACAATAAAACGGTTTACTGTCGCGCGAATATGCCTCAGAATATCAAAAGCAACGAAAAAAGTATAACAAAAATAACTTTTGCAACTTACAGTTCCAAAAATTCTAATTTCAAAACTGCTTTCAACGAGCTCAGAACACAGCAAACAAAATGTTTTATAACGATCATCCTAACACCTAACCACTAACCCGTGAAACACTAACTATATGAAAAGGAAGGACAGCAAAAAAGGAAAAAAAAAAGAAACGAACAAATATAAACACGAGCGTAATTTTCTGCGCCGTAAAACACGGCAGCAGTCACCGAAAACTAATAAGGCGTACTTCAATTAAGGATTCGCGTGGCGAAGCACAGTCAAATTCTTTCTGGTATCTGCCGTGATGGCCGAGTTGTAACCTCAGCGGGACACGCATTTCGTCTAGAATAATGTATAAAAAACAAACTACAACAGGGATGTTAGCGCTCTTCCGGATTTTAATAAAAGTCGGGCCTTGCCTGTGAATGTGTCGAGGCTGGCCTCTAATTAGCTAGCCTCAACACATTTTAAACACACAACACTTATCTGACACCCCCTCCCCTCTTAAAAAAAAAAAAAACCCTGCAAAATCGAGATACGTTTAATTAAAATACCGATTTAATTTTGTTGCCCGGAATCAGCCGGAGCGTCTCGTTTTAAATATTAGGCAATTCAGCTCCAGAAGACGAAGCTTTACAAAAAATAGAGAGGTATTTTGTCTCACTTTAACGTGAACTGCCCCGAAAGCTGCAAAAATGGAGGTGTTTGTGGCTGGCGTGTTTGCTGCACGCCCGCTAGTGCGGACCAGAGCCGTGTGTAGATAAAGTTTGGTCAATGGGAGGCGAGGGCAGAGCCAGGGCGTGCGCCGGACGAAGAA